>CM024536.1:5716596-5806737 GCA_014182385.1 Eucalyptus viminalis
CTGCGCCACCACCGTGGTGGGTAGCATTTCCTTCTTTAGTTCCTCCCAAAAGCAAGAAATGAAAATGAACTCGTGGAATTTTATGGCGTGACGATGCGTCTATTGATCTTCTTCAGTTGATCTCTTTTTCCCTTTCGGGGGTTGTTGTTGTTGTTGTTGTTTCCCCGTTGGTGATTTTTGAGGGGTTTTAATTGAGCAGAGATAACTACGGAGACTGGTGCGGCTCGCCGCGAACAGGTAGTACGAGCTCGGTCGTACCTGTCCGCCGCCGTTCCGCCTTGCATCTTGACCCGAGCGGCCCGACGCCGGTTGCTGCTCGCCGCCGCTCCCCGTCGGGCCAAGCCGTTGCTCGCCGCTGCTACCCCCTCAGCCGGACGTCCTCCCAGCCACGGCTGCGCCGCGCGAGGCGGTTTGAAGTCGGGTTGGCGCGAGTCGCCTCAGGCTAGGGGTTTCGCTCGTGGGTCACGAACCGGGGCTGTTGTGGGTCGCAAACCGGGTAGGGCTCCTGCTAATTTGGGCCAAAAAGTGTGGGTTTTGCAAAATGTATGGGTTTGTCTTGTGGGGCTAGGCGTTTTATAAAAAAGGGGAATGAGGCGCGCGATGCGGCCCGTGTTCTAGGCCCATCCAGGGCCGGCCGGCGCGACCGGGTCGGCCCCAAGCTCCCAACTCGGGAATCCGACCGGGTCGTTTCTAATAATATTATAACATTATAATAATTAATAAGTAATAATAGAAAAATAAAAAATAATTTATTTTCAGAAAATAAAATAAAAAATCAGAATATCCCATGTTTTCTCAAAAAGCCAAAAAAAAAAAAAAATCAGGATAAGCCAAAAAAATGATTTATATTTTCAAAGAAGATAAAAAAATCCAAAAATGCATTTCATGTTCCAAAAAATAGAAAAAGACCAAAAAATGTTTTTCCTCCACAAATGCATGGAAAATTCCTTGAAAATCCAAAAAGTTTCAAGGCTTAAATAAGATTAAGTACCGTAAGGTATTAGTGATTAACTAGTGTAATCAAGTCCCGATCCTAATTTCTCTGGTTGTGTAGAAGCGAATATTCCTCCCAATACTTTGCTTAGGTTTTTTAATCAACCACCAAAAATTAATTAGTGGCAAATCATTTTTAAAATTAACTTACAGTTAAAAAAAATCAAACCATTAAGTCGTGAATTGGTGGGCTTGGGAAAGCTCGGATTGAGCCCAATAGATCTAATCAAACCATTAGCCTTCGTAGGCATCCCTAATCGGGCTCTGAGAAAAATGAGGTCGCAACACACTAATGACAAACGGATGGTAAAACCTTAAATCAATATACCCATTAACTATTATGTATTATCCAACTTAGCAACTTAAATGACTGTTTGTTTCATTATTCCCAACCTTATCTATAAGGAAATTGAATAGAAATAAATCAGAAAAAAAAAATCTAAATAATCGACTTGTGGATGCTGTATTTGATGTGTTATCTCCTTACTTATAGGTAGAAGCACGACACGCGAGAAAATCGAAGGGAAATCTGGGACAATTAAGAATCACCAGCATGAGTGATTTAGGGTCGAGTTTCACTTTGGAAGCACCACCTCCCACAACATCTTCTGGAACATCTTGCGGAGAGGCAGCGGTGGAAGCGGTGTCCTCAATGCCACATTTACGTGGAGTGCAGTGGAGGTCGCAAGAACATTGTGTGCAGGTAAACTCCTCTGATTAACTTAGGTTTGATGTTTCCTTAACTAGTTAATTCTACCAATGTTTCTCCCCCCCCGTCGCATCTCTTGCTTCGACTTGAATAAATAACAAGGCTTCTTATTCCCTCGAGTCCTAACGTGCTCTTTCAGGTTTAGGATAATTTAAATAATTTGTGGAATTTTGATCAACCGCACATTCATTCATCCCTCTATATATATATATATATACATATATACACACATATATACACACGCGCGCACACACACATATATATACACATATTATTAACCTTATCAATAGCTATGAAAATAAATAAATAAAACAGCGAATGCTATTAAAATCGAAGTTCACATTTCAAAATTTAAGAAAGATTGTGCAATTATGCCTAAAATCGAGGAAATAATCCGTAACTTTTCAAAAAGTCAGGATTACGATCCAATGGAAGCAAATTTGGGAGATTTTGAGCGATCCACTTTCTTGATGATCCCCTCGGAACGAAGCGACCGAATCTTGGGAAACCCTAAAAAAGCAGTCTTTTTTCTTCCATATCTCTCACTCCACCAAAGACCTTCGGAGCCATCAAGCATCATCTGTGCTGTAGCAACAAGAAGAATCACACGATGTCAAAGAGAAAGAAAGAAGCAACGAATTCAAATGCTGCTAAAGTGGGCGACGAACATGATGGTACCGTTTCCCTCCTTGAGTTTCTCCCAGAAACAACAGATGATAATAAACAAGTGGAATTTTCCCCCAAGTATAACAACATTGTTCATGTGCTGCATGAGTCTCTCTCTTGCTGGTGGTGAAAAGATTGTCGATGTACAAGGATTTTCCAATTGTTACATGAATAACTTGGGAGTCTCGGATATAATTTGCACTCGGGATTGAAGTAAGAACTAGTCGGTTGAGCGGTTTCTTCTGGTTTTTTTTATTTTTATTTTTATTTTTTATGCAGTATTGTCGACAGAGTTTAGAGATGTTGTGCCGGCGCATTTTGTGCTCAAGATTAAGTCCTTCTCTTTGTTCGCAAAGAAAAGCATTGAGAAGTATGAATCTGGCGAGTTCGAAGCAGGAGGATATAAATGGTTCGTTTCTGTACTCTCCAGTCTCCACCTCACACGATCACGTTCGAAGGCATAAAAGAACTATTTACGCTGGTTTAACGTAAGCTGGCCGAAAAACAGGTCAACTAACTCTTGAAGAGAATGTCCATAATATAGAATCCTACGGCTATGCCCCAAATTTGGGCCTTTCTGTCTGAGGATGGTTTATATACTTTACAGGCATTAATTTCTGTTACTGCTCAGAGTCTGGTATTTGGACCTTTTGTAGTTTTGTATATTCATCCAAAATAAGGTAACTTTGGTCTAAGATAAAGACATCGTCGTGAGATTATATGTCACTTCAGTAACAGAAGTTGAAGCACTTCAAAGATTTTAAGAATAATTGTGGCCAATTGACAACGGGAGACTTTTCGTGCACATTCTGTGATCGGGGAGCATCTTGACTCTGCAGGAAACTGATCCTCTATCCCAATGGAGACAAGAACCGAAACGGAGAAGATCACGTCTCGGTATATCTGGCGGCGTCCGGGACGAGTCCTTTTCAACTTGGTTGGGAGATCCACGCGGTCGTCAGGCTCTCCGTGTATGATCAAACCTGCGATAGATACTTCACTGTACAAGGTAAAAGATCTGTAACAGCAGCCCGAAAAGCAAAGATATTGTCACCTTCTGAACACTAATAAGGAATTGACGGAACTTTGCTTGTGAAATGAAGGAAGAGTCGCAAGGTTTCACGCGTTGAAAACCGAATGGGGAGTTCCGAGATACATGCCTCTGAAAACTTTCACCAACCCATCGAATGGGTACCTCGTGGATGACACCTGTGTCTTCGGAGTGGAGGTTTTCGTCATCAAGAGCTCAGGAGTTGGCGAATGTTTGATGCTGAAAGAGAGCGCGCCATACACTCACCAATGGAGGATATCGAGGCTGTCGAGCCTGTGGGATGAATCTTTCTCTGATGTGTTCACTGCTGGAGACCACAAATGGTAACTTCAAATTACGAACTTTTTTCAATGACAACTCTTGCTCTTGCGCATATTTACTTTTTCCTTTCTATTGCTACTACTTTTTCATTTTCTTCCCCAGGAAGGTGAAGCTGTTCCCGAGGGGTGATTTGGCTAACAGAGGCCAATGCCTTTCGATGTATCTCGTTCTAGTTGATGCGAACAATCTGGCTTCTGGGCAGAAAATGAACGTCAAATTCATCCTTCGATTAAAAGACCAAAACAACATTTTACGCGGTCAGCAAGGTAAGTGTTTGTTCTCAGGAGTGGGATGAGAGGTCCACTTCAAGGCCATTGTCATTAGTAGCGAAAACAGAAAGTCCAGAGTGATTCACAATGTCAACTGCACGATGAGCTTTGCTCTCGCCACAGCACACCGCTAAATAAATTGCACCCGTTAATGAGTAGAGAATTTGGTTTGTTCATGTAGTCCGTATAGTTAGAAACCGCTGAAATCTCTTAATGTTTCCAGACTTTAATTTTCTGCCCTCTTGCTCTTGTCCTTGCCATTTTGCAGTTTGTACTGTATGGTTGAGTAGCTCCGCCATGGGGTGGGGTTGGCCTACTTTCATGCCGCTGAAAACGGTTGGGAAATGCTTGATGGATGATTCATGTGTCATTGAAGCCGAAGTCACGGTGCTCGGAACAGTTAGCAAATTGCCATGACAGAAATGCCATGTACTGGATGTGTTCATAATCAAACAATCATCGTTAGTTCTTTTTTCGTGACATATAATATATGGATTGGATGTGCTTGTTATTGATGCTAAATTTTAGTTGACAAAACTAGGTCGTATATGGATTGGATGTGCTTGTTATTGATGCTAAATTTTAGTTGACAAAACTAGGTCGTACATTTATGTAGAGATAAATAAATGAATAAAGAATAAAAAGAACAAAGGCTCAATTCGGTCTTAATCCGATTTGGGCAGCCCACATTGCTACCTTTAACCCAACTCATATCATATTATTTTACCATACTTTTCTATTATCACATTAGAGCGACGTGTAGTTTTCATTTTAGCTTATGGGATCATGTCCCACGCTTATAACAAGTCATGTAATATATATTACCCAACTTGTATAGGGTTTACTTTTAAACTTTACCTTGTCTTTCATTATCTCTCGATGTGTTGTTTTGAATTCCTTATATGGATTGCATGTTTTGAATTTTAGTTTTGTTCAACAATTAAGATGCACTTTAGGAGTGACTTAAATTGAATCTGCACAAACACTTAGGGCCTGTTTGGTAACCATCCCAACAGTCCAAATTCTGATTCTTTGTTCCGGAATCGAGTTTTGGCCTAGAATCGTGTTTGGTAAATTTTTTGTTCCGAGAACAGATTGGGAATAGAATCAAGAATAAAAAAAAAGTTGATTCTTGTTCCGGGAACGAATTTGAGAATCAAAATCAATAAATTTTCTTCTTCCCTTCGGCCATCTCGCGACCGCCATCCACCATCGCCCGCCACCGCCCGCCACCGTCCGCCACCGCCGGCCGCCCACCTCCGGCCGCCGCCGCCGCCCCGGTCCCGGCGAGCTCGCCGAGGCAAGCCCGGCCACCGGCGAGGCTCGGCCTCCCCAAATCCGGCGAGGCCGAGCCTCGCCCGGTGGCCGAGGCGGGCCTCGCCGGTGGCCGGGCGGGCCTCGCCGGGGTTGGGCGAGGCCTCGCCGGGCCGAGCGAGGCCCGCCTCGCGACGCCCAGCCCCAGGTGGCCGAGGGCGAGGCTCGCCCGGCCCGCCGGTGGCACAGCGGCAGCCTCGCCCGGCCTCGGCGAGGTCGGCCCGGCCACCGGTGGGGCTCGGCCTCGCCGAGTCGGCTCGGCCGAGCCTCGCCGCCTTAGGCGAGGCTCGGCCGGCGGGGCCCGCCTCGCCAAGGGCCGGCGACGCTCCGGTGAGGTCGCCGCCCTCGTCCCGGCGGCCAGGCCGAAGAAGAAGAAGAAGATGAGAAAAAGAAAAGAAAAAAAAAGGAAAAAAAAAAGAAAAAGGAAAATGAAAAGAAAAAATGAAAAAAAAAAAAAAAGAAAAGAAAACAAAGGAAAAAAAGTAAAAAATTATTTAAAAATTAAAAGAAATTGATTTGGAACGAGAATTAATGAACACGGTACCAAAACGCAATTCTATTCCAAAATCAGAAATTTTGGACAATTACCAAACGGCTTAAAATGCTTAGAATCGGTTTCAGGGAACGAGAATAAAAAGAATCAATTCGATCGGAATCGGCTCACGGGGAACAGAATCGTTACCAAACGCGTCCTTAGTAAAAAAAAAAAAAAAAAAAAAAAAAACTTAGGATTTCACAATTTGATAGAATTGAAGGAACCACTTTATAGATAAACAATATGTATCAAAAGGGCACTAATTAATTGATTTATATAATCAAGTATCTGAATTTAGCAGCTCTGGTTCGTAAGTGGAGCATATTTTCACGTTATGCTTGGCTCCTAACCAACCCAATATGTAGTGGTGGCTCCCTTTTAGAATAGAATCCTGTCTTTAGATCAATCGAATCTGAATTTCTTAACATAGCGAGCGGTAAGGGTTTGGAGAAACCCACAGGGAACGAGATCGAGCAAACCTTGAGTGGAGGCGATGCTAGTTCATGCTCAATAATTCGCTAAAGTCGCTCCACCGAATCTACCTTCGGCAGGGTCGCGATAGTATTCATGCAATAAGTATTTAGCAATCAACTCTGCCTCTATCTAGCTTCTTGCAGACATTATCATAAATCTTGTCCATACTCCTTATCGAACAAGTTGCAATAATTAGCATTTTCGGCCTGAGTCTCCATATGGCAGAGACGAAAGAGCATTTTCAAATTTCTCTTGATGTTAAATAAAAAGTACGATTAATTAGATTGCACATGACAAATTATAAAAATGGTCTTGGTAACAAGTGCCTTTTGGACATTGATTAACCATAACTAGTAATGAAATATTTTCACTTTTAATGCAGTGACTGTGCTTAAAGTAGGAAAGACTCTGCTTTGGTAATTAAAAAATTTCTATATTTGGATGTTTAATAAAAGTCCATAGGGCAATGATATCTCATTAAGAATAGCAAATATAAAATATTGTGACTTCTTAAGGTCATGATGCAATATATATATATATAAGCCAAAAAAGAAACACATAAAGTTTACATTTGTACTGTAATTTTCATTTTATTTATCCGGTCAAGATTGAAATTGGTGGGCTAGTGGGGGTTACTGCATTTTCGTCTAAGCACAGGGAAAGAAAAGGAATTAGGATCGTCTTAATTTCATCACTACATTTCTTTCCCAAAAAACGAAGCGACTGAATCTTGGAAACAGAAGAAGAAGAAGAAGAAGTCTCTTCAGATATTTCTTCTTCCATTTGATACGAAACACCCGTGAGCAGAAACCATCAAGAATCATCATAATTTGAAGTCCCAGAAGCAGAAGAAAAGAGAATTATTAAAACAATAATGTAAATTTCTTTATTGAATTAATATTACTAAAAATCTCAAATTTATAATAAATTTACTCCAAATTAATTTTATGACCGCCAAAAATCCCAAACTGGTACATCTTTTGACGAATCATAAATTAATTTTTTGATTATAGAAAATCTCAAATTGATACATTTGTGTCAAATTTATTATTCTCTTAATTTTTAAGTTGGATTAATATAATAAAAAATTACGATATATCTTTAAACTGGTGTATTGATAAATTATTACGTATCATCTAACTCAGTAATTTGAAAGTGAAATTTAATAAAAATTAACGGAATTGTAAATTTGTCACATGTATAGGATTATTGATAGCCAAGTTTGGACTACATTACTAATGTATTAAGTTGGGGTTTTTTATGGCAATCGCCCATTATTTTTTGGAAAACAGTGAAATGGACAACGCTGATGATGGCACGTGGTTTCGCATTTAGTTTTTATAAATATATAATGCATGTTATATAAATCAAGAATCAGCACAGAGAAAAGAAGGGAACTTTCATTATGAATCGATTCGAACCACAGTCTCGATTCTCTACCTGTCTGCTTCCTCAATGATGTTTCCTCGGAACGGAGCGATCGAATCTTGGGAAACGAAAAAGGAAAAAAAAAAAAAAAAGCAGTCTGTTTTCTTCCACATCTCTCACTCCACAAAATGACCTTCAGAGCCATCAAGCATCATCGATGCTGTAGCTACTTGAAGAATCATACGATGCTAAAGAGAAAGAGAAAAACGAAGGATTCAAACGCTGCTGAAGTGGGCAACGAACATGAAGATACCATTTCTCTCTTTGAGTTCCTCCCAAAAACAAGAAATGAAAATGAACTCGTGGAATTTTATGGCGTGACGATGTGTTTATTGATCTCTTTCTTCCCTTTCTGGGGTTGTTGTTGTTTTCCTGTTGGTGATTTTGCGGGAGTTTTAACTGAGCAGAGATAAGTACGGAGACTAGAAAGATCCGGCCGGCGCATTATGTATTAAAGATCGAGTCTTTCTCTCTATTATCCAAGAACGACATCACCATGTATGAGACAACGATTTCGAAGTTGGTGACCAGTAGTGTTATATCTACAACCTATCTGTGCATGCACAAATTTTTGGGTTACTCCTGCTCGCTTTATTCTAGGTTTTATTGTTTTTCTACGTCGACAGGGAAGATTATGATGTATATATCGTCATAAAAAAGGCTTGAGGGTGTCTTTTAGGTTGTATGGTTCTTTCTGATTGAATCGACATTTTAGAAGGATCACATTACCACAAATTTAAAATATCACACCCTTGAAGTCCTACAAAAAAATGCTATACTATTTGACCTTAAAATTGCCCCGTTAAATATTTCATGAACTATAAATAAGTCATATTATGAGCAATTTATCCTCTCAAAAAAAGAAATAAAAAATTCTAAATTATACTTGCTGAAGATAAGCGACACTTTGCTTTTTATCGGACTTTTGAGGTTTTTATTTCTAAGAAAAAAATATACTTGATTTCTTTGTAATCGTTCATCATATGTGCCCTCCTAAGAGAAAATTATGAATACGTCCGATCCCTAATTTTGACTCGGTAAAGTTGCAAAACTTGAAAAGGCTCCCTTAGAAAATGCCATATCTTTAACTATAAGTATCAATTAATTTTTTTTTTTTTTTTTTTTTTAGGATAATCGCTTAAAATTCCATGTAAAGTTTGAACTTTAGCAATTTTTCACGATAGACCATTAAAAAGTAAACATTATCTCTCTTAACTTCGACACTTATGGATTGGGGCTCCTGAACTTTAATTTTTATTGTAGTTGCTGAATTTTTCTATTTGCATAGTAATTAATGATGAGAAAACCTGTATAACATGATTAATAAAATTAAAAAGAAAAATAGAGAGGGATGCATTGTCAATGGAGCTAAAAAAATTCAACAAAATTATTTTGATAACCATTTTCTATTTTTATTCTTGAATGAGTTTTAAAGCAAAAATATGTGTTTGATAACGACATAAAATTTCTATTCCCAGAAAAGAAATTTGTTTAATAACAACAAAAAGTTTTCCCCGTCGGGTGGTGGCGAGGGTGGTGGCTACGACTAGCTAGCTGCAGGACGAGCAATAAAAATAATTTTTATTTCTCATTTTTTGTTCTAGAAATAGAGAAGTTGAAAATTGTTACATCTCATTTAAGTTCTAAACCTATCTTTATAGTAAAAATTGGTTCTAGAAATAGAAAAGTGAAATTATTTTGCCTTACAGATTTCTATTCAAACAAATATGGATGAGAAAAATGGTTCCGGAATATAAATAAAATAGTTATTATGCGCATCTTTAATAATTATGAAAATAAATTAGCAATTGCAATTAAAATCGAAGTTCACGAGGCGATTTCAAAATTTTAGACAGATTGTGCAATGATGCCTAAAATCGATGAAGTAATCCGTAACTTTTCAAAAAGTCGCGATTACGATCCAATAATGGCAAAGTTAGGAGATTTTGAGCGATCAACTTTCCTTTATTATCCTCTCTGGCGGTAATGGAGTGATGATGTATTTTCGACTGAATCTTGAGAAACCAAAAAGGAAAAAAAAGGCAGTCTTTTTTCTTCCATATCTCTCACACCACCGAAGACCTTCAGAGCCATCAAGCATCATCTGTGCTGTAGCTACACGAAGAATCATACAATGCCAAAGAGAAAGACAGAAGCAACGGATTCAAATGCTGCTGAAGTTGGCGACGAACATGATGGTACAGTTTCCTCCTTCGAGTTTCTCCCAAAAACAATAAATGATAATGAACAAGTGGAATTTTATGTCGTGACGATGTGTCTATTGATCTTCTTTAATTGATCTCTTTTTTTCCCTTTCTGGGATTATTCTTCTCTCACTGTTTGTGATTTTGGGGGTTCTAACTGAGCAGAGATAACTACGGAGATTAGAGAGATCTCGCCGGCTCATTATGTGCTCAAGATCGAGTCTTTCTCTCTACTGTCAAAGAGCGGCATCACCATGTATAAGACAAAGGAATTCCAAGTTGGTGACCAGAAGTGGTATATCTACAATCTCCCTTTGCAAGCACAAAGTTTTGTGTTACTCCACGCTTGCTGTCTTCTTGGTTTTATTGTTTCTTAACATTGACGGTGAAGATTATGGTGTATATATTTTCATAAAAAAAAGGCTTGAGGATGTCTTTTAGGTTTTATTGTTCTTTCTGATTGAATCGACATTTTAGGAGGCTCAGATGAATCTCGTGTACGTGGGTTACCAAGTAAAGATGTGGTTAAGATGTGTTGTTTCATGCGCTTTTTGGTGACTACACGATTGCTAATCATGCATAGCGATGCGGTCCTTCATTGAAGTCTCCAATCGTGTTCAGTGAGGATGGAAACTTCGCTCAATGGTCTCAAAATTGAAGATCATATAATGGGAAAATCTGTCGATATTCAGAAAACGACGGAAACTCTTCATGGGTATATGTTTCTTTAATCTGATTTTCTGTGATTGTGTAGGAGATTGATTCTCTATCCCAATGGAGACAAGAGCGTGAAGGGAGAAGATCACGTGTCCCTATATCTGGCTGTTTCTGGGGCCAATCCCCTTAAATTTGGCTGGGAGATAAATGCAACTGTTAGGTTCTTTGTGTTCGATCAGATTCGTGATGAATACTTAGCAAAAGAAGGTACGTTTTTTTCCCTAAATTTCTTAAAGGAAAAGCGATTTACACCTTTGGTAGTTTGGAGAACTCTCGCTTTATATGTTGCAGGGAAAAATAGGAGGTTCCATACAATGAAGTCAAATGGGGAATTCCACGATTTATGCCGCTAAAAACTTTCATTAATCCGTCAAACGGCTACCTTGTTGATGACACATGTTTTTTCGGAGTGGAGGTTTTTGTTGTCAAAAATTTAGGTCAGGGCGAATGCTTGACGCTAAAGGCGAGTCCGAATTCTGTTAGTCACGAATGGCGGATATCAAATTTCTCTACTTTGGTGTATGATTTCTCCTCTGAAATATTCACTGCGGGGAAACTCAAGTGGTAGCTCTTATATCACCCCTTGCCTTTTTTTTTTTTTTTTTTTTAGCTTTTGCATATTCCTTTTTTTTTCTGATTTGTTATCATCACTTGGTTGCGTTTCGTTTGCTCAGGAAGTTACATCTGTATCCAAGGGGAAACACGCACGACAGGCACAAAAACCTTTCGATATATCTTTGTCTGGTAGATTCAAGTTGTCGGAAAGTCAAAGTCACTTTTTCCATTCGGTTAAAAGGGAAAGCTGGCAGGACGCACCAGATGACAGGAGGTAACCGCCGATCTAAACTGAATGGCGATCACAAAATCTTTAGCTAAGTAATTATATCAAAATGAACGGAAAGATAACTGGAATATCATTATTATGAAACATGTCATTGTTCTTATCCCACTTTCTCGCTGAGACATAATCACACTATATACCAAGTATTTAATCTGATTTATTTGGTTTTCCACCATTGTTCTCGAGTTTAAGATTAAGACAGCTAATTCTTCTTTTGCAGGTTCTTCTTGGTTCAGTGATGGATGTAGAGATTGGGGTTTCGGCTCCTTCTTGCCGCTGAAAACTGTTCAAGAATACTTAGTTGGTGATGTGTGTGTCGTGGAGGCTGAAGTGGAAGTTCTTGGCATAGTGAGTAAACTGCCATGATTAACTGCCGAGTTCATGATCAATCACTGACTAATGTTTCTTCCGTAGCTGGAACATTTTTTCTTTTTTTTTAATTATCTTGGGTTAGGACCTCCCTTGTTGGATAACTTTTGGGTTACTAGTTTTTTTTTATAGTTTGTTCACCAGATGTTCGGGATCCTCTTTTGACTAGAAAGGCAAGGTGGGCAATACATCTGCAAACTCTTTTGTCTGCCTCACCTCTCAAAGATGAAGATTGCGATTGCCATGATTATATATGTCTATGCTTCTTGCGTCGTGTTGCAGTCAAAACATAAGTTGCTTAACCGTTTTGCCTGTATGTTTCTTTTTTTTGCTTTCCTCTTCGGATACAAAGCCCGAAAGTGGGTGTCACTTATAGAATCAAAATGACTGACTGAGTCTTCATTACTGCATTTGCGTATCTGGAATTCAAGAAGTTAGAGCTTATACGGTCGACAAGGAACATTAGATACTAAAGTTTGTAAACGAGAGTCAGATCTTGACCAAAACCAAAAAAGGGAATCTGAATAGTTTGAGCAGGTTCAACTGCTCAACGAGAAGAGTTCAGTGAGATGTTTTAAGCTCTTAGGTGATGCTGGCGATGTTTTTTTCCGGATATCCAAGTGCTTTATTTGATGTCTTACATTTTGTGGGACGGATTGAAAGAGTTCTGTTCATTCAATTAAGGCGTGAATACATAACTTTATTCACCATTTTGATCAGCCCCAATCATCCCATTTTGATTAACCAAATGGGGCCTTATGGCGTGACCTATGGGTCTCTTTGTATTTTTGGATAGGCTGACTACGGTGTTGGGCAATGTCGCAATCACAAAATATTTGAAATAGTGTTCGATTTTTAAATGTAAAATATTGAAAAAGTACCTTATGGCACTTGTTAAGCCTTATTAAAATTTTCTGACCAAAAAAAAAAAAAAAAAAAAAACTTATTAAAATTTTAATTTGAAATTTAAAATTTCAATGGGGCGTTCCGAGATTTATGACGTTAGCGACTTTCACTGACCCGTCCAATGGATACCTCGTCGACTACACCTGTGTTTTTGGAGCGGAGATTCTCGTCATCAAGAATTCGGGCTTGGGCGAATGTTTGACACCAATAGAGGGTACATCATATACACAGGAATGGAAGATATCAAAATTCTCGACTTTGGCGTATGAGTGCTGCCGTTCTGAATCAATTTTCGCCGGAGATCATAAATGTTTGACTTGATTCTTGACTATTAAAATTCCATTCGAATGTCAACTTCGTATCTGCTCATACCTTTCTCTCCGCGTTTCCAAGTGTTCGTGTTGGTTAAGTTTCTTCATCTGTTCAGGGAGGTGCGCCTCCTTCCCGGGGGTGAATCGGCAGAGAGGAACAAAAGCCTCTTAATACATCTTGCTCTGGCCAATTCAGGGATACTCCATCTTCGGCAGAAAGTCAACGCAAGCTTCACCATTCGGTTGAGACTCAAAGATGGCATTGTTCATGCGGAGCAGACGACTGAAAGTAATCCTCTCAACTCATATAGGTGTACTAACTCAATACAATCTCTAGAAAAGACGTTTGGGTTGGAGATACTAAATCCGATTCCTTTGGGGGTTGGCATTATTATCCGAAATCAGGGCGATCTTTCAAGGTCCTGATTCCTCAAATTCTTCGCTCGGTACTTCCATTCATTTGTCTTTAATGTGCTATCAATGTTCTGCTTTGCAGATTCGCTTTGGTTCAGTCCTTTGAGCCCTACGTGGGGTTGGCCTCGCTATGCGTCGCTGGAAAGGGTTCAAGATTACCTTGTGGACAATGAATGTGTCGTTGAGGCTGAAGTCACCATTCTTGGCACAGATAGACAACTGCCCCGGTTATTGGGTTCGAGCTCATGATAAGGCGATCCCTACTATTGTTTCCTCCGCGTACTTCTCATAGTTTTAAGCCAGCAAAACTTGTCGAACTGCTCCTTCGCCACTAGTTGATCGGTGTTTTCCTCTTGTTAATTCTTGGGTTCCTCTTCTTAACATATATATGAACTGTCGATCCTATACTCTCCCTTCTTGCTCATGTCCAACAAAACCGATAGCCGTATCCGACTTCAGGAAGATTTTCTGTGAAGCAACTCCCAGTTGCCGCTCCCTTTCGCGGCGTCCTTTTGCCGTCACATGCTTTGCATCTGATTACGAACAATTATCTCAAGCCGCATCAAGACTAGTATTTGAAAGTGAACGCTGGCTCCGCTGGGGTCACACATCTTCAGGAGTTCTTCATATGTTACTCAGGCCTAAGAGCTAATAAAGAGTAATGTAGAGTTTCTCTTACAAAAACAATATTTTTATCAAATAACTTACCTTTACCAAAAAGAAAAAAACAATTTTATTATCATTTTTATTCTGTGTTGACACTGAAAGTTGCTTCACTAATTAGAAGCTGGGAAATTGGGGAAATTCTGTGGGCCGGCAAGTGTTTTATACGGGATTGGTCCCGCATTCAACGTGAATTGTTGGGAAAAAAAAAAAAAACGTGGTCCATCATAATTGTTTTGCGAAATCGGTTTTTACCCTAACTTATGGACATTAAATGAAAATTACGGATAGGTTCCACGAAGTGCAAAGGAAAATTACGATAAAATTATGATCAATTAGATATCTCACTGACAGGAATAAAAATAAAATTAATGGATATATATTACGAAAAAGGGTGAAAAGAAAAAGGCTAATAAAAAAATGTTTCTATCTTTTATCTCAAAATGAATACTTGACCCGTATATCAACGATACCAAGAATTTATTGAAAAATCTCTCAAAATTTATTGTTTTCTTCGATAAAGATCCGACCCTCATTCTCCTATCTATTTTTCTTTTTCCCCTCGAGCCTTTAAAGACCTGCCCAGATCCAACAATCTCATAATTTATCCAAAAGAAAAATCTATCGCTGGACAAACGATTAGATTACCATTTGACTTCCACCTAATTGGTCCCTTCGAGATGTCCAAGGGTGACATGACTTTTCAGATGAAAGACAACCAAAGAGGACGTGTCCGCAAGAAAATATCTCCTTTATCTGCGAAGTTTATCCGCTTGATCCGACACCAGCTCAGTGCACACTCGCCGTGTTCAGCATCCATCTGCATTCTCGCTTACCCAGTTCCATGGCCGGACACTTGAGTCCCTGTTCTTCATCTTCTTCTTCTTCTTCTTGTTCTTCTTCCTCAATGTCCTTCTCGCACCCTTCTTCATTCGAGCTCCACAGAAGTCTGGATAAGCTTCTTGTCTTGCCGAGGAAAACGCAGGGGCCTTCATGGGTTCCGCGGATTCGGTCAAGAAATGGCTCGAGAAAGAGTTTCCAGCTCAAATCCTCCAATGGGCATTCGCTGAGCTCTGTTTCTTTGCACGACGGTAAGAGCTTGAACCCTCTGGAGGCTGGGCATTTTCAGCAATTCGTTGAGTGAATTTGCGATCTTTTTGGTCGTTTTTGGAGTATGGTTTTGCAGGAAGCTCTCTTGCCAAAGAACACTTCAAACCTAATGCGCAGGATAGTTTGTCTCCTGTTAATTCAGAATCAGAGAAGTCTGATTTGACTTATAGCATTACCGTCGTTGGAGCTTCTGGGGACCTTGCGAAAAAAAAGATTTTTCCGGCCATCTTCGCGCTTTTCTATGAGGATTGTCTACCGAAGGTCTTGATCTTACGTTCTTGAATAGTTCTAGTACAAGATAGATCCATTTAGTTTTGTCAGGTATGCAGCAATGTCTGATGTAAATATGGTATTGGGTTGCTGCAGAATTTCACGGTGTTTGGTTACGCCCGGACTAAAATGACTGACGAGGAGTTGAGGACGATGATTAGCAAAACACTGACTTGTAGAATCGATAAGAGGTACTTTTTGTGTTGTTTTTATGATGGGATGCGGAATTTATTTGCTTTTTACTATGTTTTTCTTTATCTATTTAAATGTGGATTTTTGCAGGGAAAATTGTGAAGATAAAATGAATCAGTTCCTGAAGAGATGCTTTTACCATTCCGGTCAGTATAATTCGGAGGAGAACTTCAGAGAATTGGACATTAAGCTAAAAGAGAAGGAGGTGATGGTTCCTTGTTCCAGTCTAAATGTTGTGGATCCTAATTGTGGTACTTCTTTTCCTGATTAGCCAATTTGTAGGGTTGCTAATTATCTTAAATCGGGTTTGCAATTTTGTGTTTTATAAAAACAAACACATACACGACATATTAATTTTGGGAGACATGATTTGTAGCTGGCAAGTGAATTTAACAGTCCTTTTTTCCTTATCATTATAATGTCTCAAATTGCTCCTTCAGGCTGGAAAATTGGCCAATAGGTTATTCTACCTATCAATACCTCCAAATATATTCGTGGATGTGGTGAGATGTGCTAGCATTAGGGCTTCTTCGACAAGTGGATGGACCAGGGTCATTGTTGAAAAGCCATTTGGCCGTGACTCAGAATCGTCTGGTGAGCTGACTAGATGTTTGAAGCAATACCTGAATGAGGATCAAATATTTAGGTACCTTCTATCAATGTGGTCGCTTTTTGTCTATTTTCGAGGGAGAACTTGATTGTAACCAGAAGTTTGTGCTTGTGATTATATAGGATTGATCATTACCTGGGGAAGGAACTTGTCGAGAACCTGTCAGTTCTCCGATTTTCCAATCTGGTTTTTGAGCCATTATGGTGTCGGAACTACATTCGCAATGTGCAGCTGATATTTTCTGAAGATTTTGGTACAGAAGGACGTGGAGGGTGAGTTCCATAGATCCACTGCTGATGCTTTTTTTTCTGGGATGTTCTCTCAAAATAAGAAGTTACTGATTCTATAACTCTCTTCTTGTCATCAGTTATTTCGACCATTATGGTATAATACGAGATATAATGCAAAATCATCTGCTGCAAATATTGGCCCTCTTTGCAATGGAGACACCTGTCAGCTTAGATGCTGAAGACATTAGGAATGAGAAGGTGCTGAGAGAGCTACTACGTTATAACCTGTTTTACTTGTTTTTTGATGTTGCTTGTATTTCACATTGCCTTTCCAGAAGATACATTCCTTTATCACATGAGTCATGAGCAAAAAGGGTCTGCCCTGTCTCATTTGGGGATTTTTGGGCTTCCATTGCAAGACTACGATTGTAAACAGCATATTTTAACAGAGTGGTTCTGGTCATTGAATAGGTGAAAGTGTTAAGGTCAATGAGACCACTACAACTGGAAGATGTAATTGTGGGCCAATACAAGGGCCACAGTAAGGGTGCGAAATCTCTTCCTGGGTATACAGATGATCCAACTGTGTCGAAGGATAGTCTCACACCGACATTTGCCGCTGCAGCTCTTTTCATAAACAATGCCAGATGGGATGGAGTTCCTTTCCTTATGAAGGCGGGCAAGGCTCTCCACACCAAGAGGTTCACAAGCTCTCTTCTCACTGCCCCGCACACTCACTCATTAGTACTTTACAATCTGAACAACCTTGAATTGCTGCTTGTGAAATTCCAGGGCAGAGATTAGAGTTCAATTCAGACATGTCCCGGGAACCTGTACAAAAGAAACTTTGGAACTGATTTAGATAAGGCAACAAATGAGCTGGTGCTTCGTGTACAACCTGATGAAGCTATATATTTGAAGATCAACAATAAAGTTCCTGGTCTTGGAATGAGATTGGATCGCAGCGACCTCAATCTGCTTTTTAAAGCAAGGTACTGAGCCCATGAAATTGCTAGACAGCGTTTCCTTTACAAACATGTGGATGCTATGTGTATGGCCCAATTTACTGAACTGCTGTTTGATCCATTTGATCCCATCGGTGTGGATCAAATACCAGAATTCATATAGAAAACTTAGTAGGAAGCAACTATATCATTGTGTTTTCTTTTTTCAGTGTTTGCATGCTCTAGCAACATTGGCTGAATGTGATTTTGCTACTAAAGAGGCATATGAGTGATTCATGACAAAGGATAGTCAAAATGATTCGTTCAACCATGCTTTTAATTGAGTATAAAGCGGGGAAATTTATTCCTTTACATCATGCCTGAGATTTACTGTTTTCTTTAAGTAACTGACCAAGATGCTTCTGTGATGCGTAGGTATCCTAGGGAAATACCCGACGCATATGAGAGGTTACTTTTGGATGCAATAGAAGGAGAGCGTAGGTTATTCATAAGAAGCGATGAGCTCGATGCTGCTTGGGCATTATTCACTCCATTACTTAAGGAGCTTGAGGAAAAGAAGATAGTCCCCGAGCTCTACCCTTACGGTAGCAGAGGACCAGTCGGTGCGCATTATCTTGCTGCAAAGCATAATGTCCGGTGGGGGGATGTCGGCAGTGAGGACTCATGAGATGATGAGAAGCAGTCGTAAAAAATTTAAAGGTGGAACTTCTGGTTTTTCTTCCCTCTTTATGCTCAATTACGCAGAGTCTTTTGCATCTCCTACCCCGAAACACGCACGGAAAGAAGCCGTTTTTCTGCGATGTTCACGTGGTGAAGGGGTGGTTCTTGTCATTCCTGATGGCCAAAGGCTCGCATTGCTTCCCCTGCATGCTGGTTGTATTTATATATTGCTGTAACAATGTACACCTAAATAATTCGTAAATAATTAATTTTACATGCTAATCATATCATACTTCATAACTAGATTGCAAACTAGCGATGGCTACCAAGTTATTAGTCAGAATAGACGACAAAAAAGGTCCCCATATCTCGTCTGATAAACATGTCATAAGGTCCGTCAAAATGAGGTAGGTCTTGTTTTTGGTGCTTGAACTTAACCAAAAAGATGACGTGAAATGCCCATCGGAAATCATTGACCATTCGAGGATGTTTTTCTTTGACTTAGGCGATGAAGTCACTGTACTCCGGTATACAAACTTGAATGAGGGAGAGATGTAAATGAAAGGGACCGTCTGTTTTGTGGAATATATTTTTTAATATTTGGTTCGGTTAAGAACATGAGCCAATAAAAAATATTTTCCTAATAAATAGAAAATATATATTCTATATTTAAAATAAATATTTTAAAATTTAAAATCATTTTCCACAATGTGATTGGGTATTAATGCTTGGGCTCAAAATTTTATGGTTGTGCTTGAAACCTGGACGCTGGTTCTAGGTATCTAGGATCAAGTCTTCGGTGTTTGTACCTGGGTCCATTGAGGTCAAGCCCATGGCCCTCGTGCTCATGTCCGAATTAAGGGTAAGTATATTGGACTGCCCAAATCAAGAATCATCCGGATCGGACTGCATCGGTCGATGGGGTCCGGTTCCTAAAGGGGTCGATCTAGTTCTCGATTCCATAAAAATGGAACTGGTGATTGTTGGTTTGGTTCTTAATTCTTGGGGCAGGGGGGGAGATTAAACTGGACTGGACCGACTCTTTGTTTTTTAAAATGTTTATTAATTTCTTAAAAATAGCAATTAACCTAACACTCTAGTATTTTCTTAATTTTTTTTTTTTTTTGCTAAGTTATTGGTACCATGGGATCATATTGGACCAGACTCGACCGGTCGATTTGATCGGATTCCTGGTCTTAGGACCATTTTGTCCGATCCCCAATCCCAAAAATTGGGAATTAGGAGCCGATCACCCCTAGTTTGGATCCCCAACACTTTTGTCTAGGTCCATTGAGGCAAAGCTCGAGCCCCTAGCACCTATGCCCAGGTCTATCAAGGCTGGGCCCAAAGCCTGAGTGCCCCTTTCTAATGCCTCAACATTTGAACCTGGATCTACAAAGGTCAAGCTCGACACCCGGTACTCAAGTTCAAATCCCCAACACCAAGGCCTAGGTCCACAAAGTTTGTGTGTAGCGCCTGGAATTTTCATAATAATATTTAGAATATAAGGTTAGGTATTACTTAGATTGGAATTTTAGATGGCATATGAGTCGTTAAATTTGTGAGGTGCAGATAGTGTGAGGGATGATTTTTCGCGACCATAATTGCCTAGAGTCCGATGTGTTAGAATTAATCTGATATATGTTGACGTGTACATTAGTGGTATAAAATGACAGTAATTAATTTATCACCATTTTAGTTATAGGCAAGGGATGAGATACTCCATATTACTTCTTTAATGATTTTCAAGTTTTAAATTACTGAATTGAGATATTTATTGTCTTTGATATTGTTCACTAATAATTTTAGTGGGTTCAAAATATTTTTCAGACTATCAATATTTAGAATGGACATTGGTTTTCTTATTTAAATATTGATTTACTAGATATTTTGGGAATTTAACAAAATAACTACTTTAAAAACTCTAGTAGAGCTGTTAGCTATTTTTTAATTTGCACAGACCTCTATTCATTTTTTCACCGCGTATGTTAAGCCACGAGTCTTTAGTTTGTAAATTGAACTTAGTCTAATAATGATTTTATGCATTGCATTACCTCTTTCAACTTCACCCAATTAATGCTCTTGACAAGCTTAACTCTCATCCATTCATTTTACTCACCAAAGAAGTTCACTCTCTCATTTCGTCAAAATATCTCCTTTTTAGCTACTTTTATTTGTCCCATTGTATCTTAGATCCTCTTATTAGGACCACTTGTAACATAAGGGTTGAATACCTATCCTCTTCCTTATACTTGGCTTTTTTAATCCTGGGTGATGATTATTATAACCCTGGTTATTTGTGTCGGATAAATATCTCAAAGAATTTTTATGATTTCAAAATTATTCTTAGTATAATGATTACTATGATTTTTGTAGATGTTCATGATTTTTGCGCATTACTATGATTTCAAATCTGTTTTATCGTAAACGACACCAACGGACTCAAAGATCAGCTAAAAATAATATTTGTGTCAATCTGGAAATATCATGTCATTGGTGATGTTGGAGCAACGACCATTTAGATGATTATTGCAAAAGTCCCATGTAGTCGTTATCACCTGGAGATGTGACTAGAAGAATCAAAAGACATAGGCTGCGTTTGGAAACTGCATTTCCAAGGATCCTTGGAGGGCTAAAGGCCTTTGGGCCAAGGAAAGAGTGTTTGGGAAGATTTTTTTTACTTGCATTTGGGAAGGCTTGCCTTCCCAGGCTGAAAGCCCAAGGCAGGTTGGGGGCTGCCTTGGGCATTCAGCCTTCTCGGAAGGCTGATGGAGAGTAAGATAAAAAAATTTCTTCCATAAATGTCCTCGTTAACATTTCGTTTTTCCGGTTTTGTCCTCGTAACTATTCATCTTCTTCTTCGTGGAGGTTGGCCGGCGAAGTTGCACCGAGCTATGAGGGGTCGCGACGGCTGAACAGAGGCGGCAAGAGGCCGGTGTGTCACGGCGACCGTCGGCGGCGAGTCGCGTGACCTCGGCGACCCCGCGAGTCACGTCGCCGGGACCGCTGCAACCCCCGGCAACCACCCAGATGCGGGTCGCAGCAGGTCGCGCGACCGCTGCAACCTCGGCGACGCCGCGATTGCGACCCCGGCAGATCTGGGTCACCGGGAGGTCTCCGCGACCCGGATGCTGGCCGTGCGACCTCCGGCGACCCAAATCGCGCGCAGATCTGGGTCCCCGAGGGTCGCCGCGACCCGATCCGGGCCACGTGACCTCCGGTGACCCAAATCGAGTGATCGGGATCGCGCGATCTGGTCGTGATCGAGGTCGCCGCAAGATCCGGGTCGCGCGACCCTCGCCGGAAGGTCGCGCGACCCGCCGCGCCGCGACCTCCGTGCGGAGGTCGCCGGGCCGCTGATCTGGCTTGCGGCGACCCTCGCCGACCGCCTGCCTCTCGCCGGACTGCCTCGCTCCACGCCGGACCCTCGCCGGACAACTTGCCCCTCACCAGCGGAACCAGCCAATTTTTTTTTTTTTTTTTTTTAATGACAAAAGTCTTTTACACAGTTAATTTGTCCAAACACTATTTAACTCAAACATACTTTATAATGGACTTTTACAAATACGATTTACCAAACACAATTTGCATTTCCAAAATCCCCTTTAGCTCAAAGGTCTTTACATTTTCTCAAGGACTTTCCCCAAAAGTCTTCCCAAACGCACCCATAATAGAGTAACAAAAATGGGCTTTCTGACAAACTTTTCAAAGCCATCGGCAATGGGACAACAATTCGGGATTAGTCGGTAAATGTTTAGGATGAAGGACATGATGGGCAGTTCTATTTCTAGGCAGCAACACCAACATATCTCTAACGGCTCTTTCCTTCTCTAAGACATCTCCAACGGGAAGATTCGAATGGTTCCATAAAGAGATGATCTTGAAGGCCATATGTTAGATGTGAAAAAACAAAATCTAGAAATATACTGAAAGCCGTGTTCTTAGCAAAGAGTGTTTCATTCTCTTACAATCTTTACAGTAGAGTTTTTGTTGGCTTGTAATTGTGCAAAAGATCAAGTGTACATGAGTAATAGCAACACCTAAATCCCGATAGTCCCATATATCATCCGATAAGATTGGATTTTGCTAGTTGTTACTTTTTCAACATATTACTAGTATAATCCAGCTCGACTTATGGCTGTTAGTGTGAACAGTGGCATAGGCTTGGGGATCCAAGATCTTGACATTTGACATTGGATGAGTTTATTAGAACTCTCATGGCTTACAAAATCGAATCCAACGTTGAGCTGAGAAAATCCAAAGGTAAACACTCTTCATGTAGATTTTGAAGGATCGTCCTCCAATGGCAAGCACGATGATGATTATGACGATGAGGAAGTGGCTTCGTTGATTCAAGAGCTCCCAAGATTCTTGAAGAGAAGGAAGAAATCCAAAGGCAATAATATCATGCATTCAAAGCTCAAAAAGATGAAGAAAATGTAGAAAGAAATTTTTTTGAGCAAATGAAAAAGTCATCATAGCCGTTACAATGGCTTAGAATTTGACATAAGGTCACCAGAGTTGATAAGGAGCAATAATAGCATTAATGAGCAAGTCTGACAAAAGTACACCGACACTGTTTGAGAAACTGCCACTGTCAAGGAGACGTTGCCAATGTTAGAGAGCCATTCTAATGATCTTTAATAATGGTCTATTGCTGGTAATGGTAGAACCAATGATTGCTTGAGGATTTCAATGGGCTATATATTGAGTCGAAGACAAGTAGTTGGGTTGGGTGGAAACAAACAAAACAAGATGTGCTTTGAGTCTTATTTTTTGCTCTGCTTTTGTTGTTAGCTGTAGTGTATTTCTGATGTCAATGTCTATGTGGTGCTGATGTTTGTAATTAGTGATAAGAGCAAGTATATAAAAGTGTTAGCAGTACATAAGTCCTGATAGTGTGATCTATTGAAAAGGCGATGCTTATTGTGACTTTTCTTGAAAATTACTAGTTGATTCCAGCTTTGTTGTAGATGTTAGTGTTGAGAGTGGATGTAGGCTTAGAGATAAAGCCAAATTACTATATATTTGCTTGTGAATCTTCTATCTCTTCACTACTGCATTACTTGTTCAATATCATCACCTTTTGTTAAACAGCAACACCCATAATTGATTTCTACAATATGTTTCTAACGATGTTTGAAGTTGAACTAATGATACGCAAATATTTTTCATAGTTCCCAAATAATCTATTCACCCATTTCTAGGTTGTATTGTTAGCCCCTACAATACCTAAATGGCAATCAAAACACTCAGACAATAACAACCAAGCTTACATTGCTCAAGCACTGTCAGGGCAGCCGCTTATACCTACTCGTCAATGATGATCTTGTAGTCTCTGATACGGTTGCCTGGCTAAAGCCTTTAACTACATCAATGATAGCATGATGAGAAGAGAATGAGGGTGTTGGGAAAATCTCAATGTTGTTTTAACGATGATAAAGGCAATCAAAGGCTACTAATATGTATTTGTTGAGCAGTGCTAGGTGATATATGCACAAGCCAATATGCAGATAATGTTATAAACTGCACTAGCGATTTTGATGAGGAGTGCTCTATAACTATTAAGATTGCTCTACCAATATCTAAGTTGAACAAGATATTGGGTGTTGAAGATGTCTATAAATTGGAAGGATCTTAAGATAAGGTGAAGATTGATTGAGCAAGAAGAAATGCATGACGGGCTATTTTGTTCCTTCAATTGCATTCAAAAAATTCAAAACATCTCAAGTTTTTTTCCCTTCGATCACGGCAATGCAAGCTTGTTGCACCTTTGTCGACACGCTGGGACTTCATTAGTTTCTTGTAGCAAACGGACTTCCACAATATTCATAAAATACAATCAATCACACTTTGACATAAAGTTATTTTTCTAGATTTCGATGGTGCCACCAACAATATATTTTTGTCTCTAGTTTCTATTCGTTTTGGCATAAACAAACTACGCAACAAGAGAATATTAGGCAATAATGTTAGGCTAATACACAATCCAAAAGCCTGTGATGGTCTAAGAGCAACAATATGCACAAGACGGGGGCCAATTCCACCTCTCTCTCCCTCTCAATAAGGGAGACTATTCAAAATTCTTAATTTCTCTATATGCATCACACAATAAAAAGTACATTCCTTATCAGAAACCAAAGGAAATGTTCACCGATCGTGAATTCAAAGTGAAATCAGCACTAACATTATAAACAAAAGGGTTCCACACAAAGCAACCGTCGGGAACAAAAGTGGCCAGATGAGCAACCAAAGTCTTCGATTTTGACCCTCAAACCATTTCATAGAGTTTTTTGCCGCCGTCACAACTTATGATTGGATACAAACTCTTCTCATCTTGTCTTCTTAGAAAGACTTTTTGTGAAGGGGGCCATCATGCTGTTGCTATATGATCCCTCGGTTTGCGATTTTTGGACTAACTGCTAACCCAAGTCTTCCATGCATGTCATGCCTCGAATCCCGAGTACACATATCCCTTGGCGGTCGATTAAAAATGCGACATTCCAAAACGCGTAGCCAACCCATTCTTTTTATCTTTTAATTAAGCACATGCGAAAGTGAATTAAATAAACACTCGGCCAACCATCAAACAAAGGGATAGTAAAAACATGCTCACGCTTTATCACAAACTACTATTTATAAACATACCAAGTTAAACCTACGGGTTTATATACATAAGTCTGAATCAAAATGAAACTACTAAGCTACCTATGCTTTGACCCTTCTGCCTCGGGCTCCAGATTCTCCACGACACCATCCGAGATGTCAATGTCCATGGGGTCGACTACCTCCCAATCCTTGGTTCCGACGGGAGGCCCGTCAAAACCTTGCAAGGGACACTTCCAAGCCCTGTTATGCTCATTGATGAACCATGCTTTGAAGTGATGAGGTATCAAGTGAGGAAGGCCCTCATCGACCCAAATTGTGGTCACCACTAGCTCGCGGGTCTGGGTGGTCCCGGGGATAGGGAAATAGGAGGGCTCGTACTCCATCTCCCACGAAACCCCAAAACGGACGGGACGCCACTCCATACTAAGGACCTGAAAAAGGGGTTAACCATGACGGGGTGAGATAAATCTCAGTGATTCAAAACCCTAAACCCCGATTAGGACGCAAATTCCCCTCGAATGCGGTCCTAAGCACACACCATACAAAACTCACCTTGCCTCGGTGCGTTCTTGCATATTAGTACATCGCATATACCAATATAAATATCACAAGCGTATTTTAATAACCGGAACACATCATTTCAATCACATGAGTATTGATTATAAGACCAAACTGTTATGACACATCTCATACTGTACCGCACAATTTTGTCCCATAATCAGGCGCAACTATCACAACCACTCAGACGTGTTCAAGTTATTACGACCCATTGGCCACAGCTAACTCAACAGTCGACGATCATCCGGTGTAACCGGGCATCGTCCCGCTCTATCGGGCATGGCAACGTCTACGCCTAAACATCATTCCATAAAGGAGCATTGGCTCAGCCTCCACCACAACCGGCATCTGTTGACATGGGGCATCCGAACTTAATCAGGCATCGCCCCTCAACTCTCGTTGGGTGATGGGTTATGATAGTGACCATACGTGCACATACTTGGTTAAGAACACCATGCTTTGCATTCAAATACCTCATCTTTAAATAATTAACTTGACCACTTTTTCTTTGTATTAAAAATTCCCGGTAAAATAATCGTGTGTGGTCACATATTTCAATCAAACCATTAAGCATAATACGCTCCTAATTTAAAAATCCACGATTTTATATAGTATATAAAAATTGGCGTAAAAACCGACATGTGGTATTTTTCTGATTAAATACCCATAAAATCGAGTTTTGTAATAATAATTAATCACTACCACCACGCAATCAATTACACATATAAGTCATCAAATTCACATATAAATTCATCCATGAGAACGAGCGCAAAATTTCATGAAACGGCTAATCCGTGAGTAATTACGCTAATTACAATTAATTAAATAAATTGCGATTAATTAAATTAATCCAACTTAATTAACCTAACCATGATTAATTAATCTAACCATGGTTAACTAACCTAACCATGGTTAACCAAACCAACTATAGTAAACTAAACTAACCAAACTACTAACCTAACCAAGCTAACCTAACTAAACTAACCACATAACCAAGCTAATCTAACTAAACTAAGGCTGCGTTTGTTTGTGTTCATTTTTTTTTGTTCATGAACACAATTGCTGTTTTTTTGTTATGGGGAACAAAAAAAGAATATAAACGCGTTTGTTTGCGTTTTTGTTCCGAATCTATTTTTTTTGTTCCTAAGAACAAATTTGAAATAGAAACAAATTACAAGAAAAACTTGTTTCTTGTTCTTGGAACACTTCCGAGAAACAAATTTTCTCTCTCCTATTTTTTTCTTCTTTTTTTTTTCTTTTTTCATTGGCCGGTTGCCGATCTCGGCCATGGCCAGCGATCGGCTATCAAGGGCCGGCGACGCCGTCGAGGGTTGGTGACCTTGCTGGAGCGTTGCCGGCCCCTGGCGAGGCCAACCTCACACTAGCCGGCGAGGCTTGGCCTCGCCTTGGCTAGGCGAGCTTGAAGATATTCAGTGGTTCGTAACTGCCACATCAACATTAGAGCCATGGTTTCGTTTGTAATATTATCAGTTCCATGCGCTTAGAAGGTGAATCCAATGTTGAGAAGATCTCTCCACATCATGTCTACAGAACCAAAAAACCTCGAAGCACCTGTTACTCTTGCTCCATCTCCTTCATCTTCAAGCCCTTCAGATTTTCGTGTTTCTAATGCATCTAAGATAGATTATCTTTATGAAGTCTCTCTTAGCGATGAAACCAAAATTTCTGAAACCCAACTTCCCCTTATGCTAAACCCACCTCATCATTTTCACCCATCCGCTCTATCCGCCAACTTATTCACCAAACTCCAAAGCAAGTAAAGGAGTAAGTCCAGTCCTTCAAATTCGACCAGCACCCCATTTCTGCTACTGAAAAGGAATACTTTGTTACTCTCCAGATCCCCCCAGAGTTTCCCAGACAATGGGCTCAACAAGGATACACTCATGTTCATTATGGCGCTGTTCGTCTTGCTCTTACCTTTCATGGCTGCAAGGGTTTACCAGTGGTTGCCAGAATAGCGTTATTGGATACTCGATTCTTGGAATACCAGCATGCTTGTATTGGCACTGTCCAAACTGATATAGCTAGTACGAGTACCTAGAGGGGGGTGAATAGGTATATAAAAGATTTTTCTTGATGATTGCACAATACTTAGACAGTTGAAGGATTTGCGACAAATAATAATCAACGTAAGACTGAGTAAAAGAAAGAGAGAATTGAACACGCGGTTGTTGACACCTAAATTTTACAATTTTATTATGTACAAGATTATAAATTAGCCACTAAAAAAAAAAAAACAACAAAAAATAGAAAAAAGGAGACATGGAAGGGGTCGGGCCGGATTTCGCCTTGGCTCGGCCCATTCCGCTTTCTCCTTCCTCCACTTTCATAGGAAACCCTAGCAATAGAAAGAAGAAAAAGGAGAAACACAGGGGAGAGCTCAACAGGGGAGGAGGAGAGTGAACAAGGAGACTCGAGAGAACACCGGAACGAAAAAAAAAAAAACGCAGAAAGAGAGAGAGGAGAAAAGAGAGGGAAAACCGGAAGGAAGGGTGGCGGCGCCGCCACCGCCGCCATTGCCGTTCGGCGGACCCCCTTTTTGTCCGAGTGCCGCTCGTCGACCTCGCGACGCCTCGGCCCAAGATTCGCCGTTCTCGCGCGTCTCCACGAGCAACCGCGCGCCTCCGCCGGACACCGCTGCTCCAAGCCCCCTCACCCGTGTCGCTTCCTCGAGTCGTGCCTCCATCGGCAACACCGGTCGCCGCGCGCTTCCCCGGAAGCCAGATCTAGGAGAGGAGGGTAGCGGCGGTGACTGCCGTCCGTCGTCCGAGCCGCTGCCCTCCGAACGCCGTCCCCTAACAGCCTGCCTCTGCCGACCACGCCTCTGCCCTGATCTACCGTGCCGAAGCACGACCCGTGGCACCGCGCGTCTGCGCGTCGTCACTGCTGCGCTCCGAGCGACCCACTGCGCCAAGCCGCCGTCCTCTTGCCCAAGCACCAGATCCCGAGCCCCCACGACGCCGCCTCTGCTCCTGGTTGCTGATCCTCGCCAGGCCGCCACACTCCTCCTCGCCGGCGCATCCCGTCTCGCCTAGCCACCGCACGCCTCGGCCGCGTCTTCGCTGAGTCCCGACGACGGGAGATCTGAGCTGGTCGTCACTCCACCGCCGAGCGAGCCCCGCACCGGCCCACACCTCCGCGCTGCTGCTCCTGGCCGCGTCCCCACCAGTCACCGCCGTACTCCGACGCCCAGCAAATCCGCTCCGAGCCTTCTCCGAGCGAAGCTGTCTTCTACCCCCTGCCTGCCGCTCCGCCCGTGCCGCTCGGACTAGCGACCCGACGCCGCTGCTCGCTCCCCTCGCCACGCAACCTGCAGCAGCCGAGCTCCTGTTCGCCGACCCTGACGTCGTCACCGCCCCTCGCCGAACCACCGCCGCCCACACTGCCGCTGCCGCCGAACCGCCGACGTCCCTGCCATCCCTCTCGGCGCTGCGAAGAAACCCTAGGGTTTCGGCCATGAACCGGGTCGCACAAGTCGGGCGCGGGTCGCAAACCGGGTAGGGTTTTGATCCGTCCAGGCCGGGCCTGCGTGCGTAGGCTGATTTCTCTCTGGGCTGGAGCAAGGTCATTGGGCCGGGTTAGTATTAGATTTTTTTTTGGGTGTTGGGTCAGGCTTTAGTTTATTTAGGTTTTTTTTTTTTGATTGGATTGGGCCCTACGGGCCCGGGCCCGCCTGCTTCCCGCGAGCTTCGTCGAGGAGGGTTGGGCCTGTCGGTCGGCCCCAACCCCAAATCAGGCGAGGGCCCGACCAATTCTGGTCTGGGCCCAGCCCGGGTCCGGTCGGAGATCGGACCCGACTCGCGGCAAGACCGGGTCGGGTCGAACCGGAACCGACCCGACCGGGTCGAACCTGGGTCAGTTCGGACCGGGCCGATCCGAGCCAACCGGGTCGGGTCAAATCGGATCCGACCCGGTTCGCCCATTTTTAATTAAAAATTAATATTTTTTTTTAAAAAAAATTTAAAAAAATTTAATTAAAAAATTTTTAAAAAATAAAAATTTTAAAAAAAAAAATTTAAAAAATTTAAAACAATTTCGAAAATCCAAAAATGTAGGTTTTGTTTAGGAATGGCCATGTATTGCATTTATAGTGTATTTAGGCCTTAAATTGCTTGTATATTGATTATATTGCATGTTTAATTCACCTAAGTATGTTTGCAATTGCTTAGTGGTATGTGTTAATTTTACCGCAATTAAGATCTTGGTAGTTATGATTTACTTTAATGATTGCGCACCTGCATGATCACCTCACATGTTAGTGGATAAATATGAAATCAATCCAAATTGCCCGCCAAAAATCATTTTGTTAAAATGAACAAGATTAGGTACCGAAATGGCACTAATTGGTTAATTAGTGTAATCAAGTCCCCGAACCTAAATTCTCTGGTTTGCGTAGGAAGTGAGGCACGCTCCCATGCCTCACTTGGTTTCTAGCCGACCCTAATAGGCTAGTGGCGACTCCTTTTATGCAAAATTTCTTAAGAATATCTCAACGTCACGCGGGGTATGGGCTTGGGAGAGCTCGCGCCTAATCATGGGCCTTAGGCCCGTCTTTTAGGCAATACCCCTAAACCTGTTCCCTCCCCCCGAGGGTAGGTCGCGACAGCTTGGCGACTCCGCTGGGGACTTGGTTTTGAACCTTAGAGGACTTAGGCCATAATTAATCTTGTTTAAAAAAAATATTTTTGTTTGGCAGCGAGGATTCCAGGTACGCCCCTAACATGAAAGGTGTTAAATGTTCTTACAGAATGGGAGGTATAAGGGGAAGTGTTTGCTCACTTTTGTCTTGCAGGGAGGCGTAGGAATGTATGGTTTATTTTTATGTACGGAGTGTTGTTTGCCTATAAATTGGTGTGCATGTATTCTCTGCATTGCACTACACCTTGGCACACACAACCTGCCGCCGGACCTGGGCCGCATAGGATCACTTAGGATGGTGTTGAGGTGGATACCACTCCGACTACAACCGCGTAGTACGAGTCGCCCACCTCTACCCCGAAATTTCTTTCTTCACGTTGAAGGTACCCACCCCGGTCTGCGAGCATGCGACACGGGTCGGTTCTTTGACAAAGCCGGAGTCATGGGTAACCTGACCCAGCCACGATCTTGTTGGTTCAGTCAGGTGATCCTATGGCTTCATTTTGAGCCGTATAGAGTAGAAATCGAACCACATTCCATGTGCATGTCTATGTAATTTAAAAAAAAAAAAAGCATGAGGCAAAGGTCGGCACCCATTGTAAGTATCATTTCCCTTTTTATTTGCTCATTTTGTATTACTTTTTCATCTTGAAATTTGCGGAAATCAATCAAATGCCCTCGGTGATGCAAGCTTATGATTGAAAAATTGACAATCACTTTTGACAAGTGAGCATCTGAATGCAAGTTCTAAACATTTTGATTTGGCCCTGTTGAACACATGATTTTGTTTAAATTTCTAGTTATGGGCTCAAAATCATTTCGAAAAAAAGAAAGAAAAAAACTTTCAAGTTGTGATTATATTGGGACACAAAAATTGAAATTGCATTTTTATCAAATTTTCTCATTCTCACATTTTGGGACTATAATGCAAATCATTTTGTGTACAAATTCCTCAAAATAGAAATCACTCCATTTTTCTATGAGTAATATCACAAATCATTTTTTCAAAAATCAATAACACTTTTGCATACGAAACTTTTGGAATAAAAGTGGACATTCGATTGATGGCCGTTGATTGATAATTTTAATGATGTTTTCTCTTATGATAAAATCTTGGTGAAATACTAAAATCCCGTAATAAGGATTGTGGGGGCATGTATCGTCACCTCGATTTTATTATAAGAAGCGACGTCATTAAAATATCATTTTCTCTTATTCACATATTGACATTGTCATCTTTTTGCAGGTTATGCGCGATGCTCTTTGACATTCTCATGGTGACCATTCAAGGACGTGAATTCTAGAGCTAGGACAAGAGTTGTTTTTTAATTTCATCTCTAAAAGAGTCTCTTGTATTTTATCAGTCTTTATTCTTGTTAAGAAACATGTTTCCCGTTTTAGGTTTTGATTTGCAAATCCAATTTATGCTCTTGTAAATTGTGCGACTCACATTTTTAATGATGGAATTCGAAAATCATCATTTTAAAAAAAAAATACAAAAAAGAGAGTAAATTTAGAAGTGTTTTAAATGAACCTATACATTTACCTTCCAAAATGAATCTCAAGAAAAATTTGTTTAATGCCCTCTCTTCATATAGTCATTTTCTTGGGCTCATTGAACTCGAGGAGCAAGCATGCGTCGAGGTTTCGTTGGCGCCAATTTTCCGTAAAAGCGGAACGAAGTCAAATTCCATTCTGAGAAGTTTTGTTATTCGCAAATGCCTTACGTGCCAAAATAACCCGTTGACCTCGTTCACTTTGCATGATGAAACAAATGAAGGGAGTTGCCAAGTATCCAAAAGGGCGAATTCAAAGGAAGAGTAAACTGTATCGATTCCAGTTATTCATTTCTAATACTGTTTCTGACATAATTTTATTTTCATTGTCAGGGAGATATCAAGAGTGCCAAGTTTTGTAACGTTCCTAACAAACGCAATGGAGCACTTTTAAGTCTTGTTCATCTTAAACAAAAGGATTCAAATGAAAGAAAGACGGGTTCGAACATAACAAAGGATTGTCAAATGAAGAGTGGCAGAGCAACGTCTGATTTTTTTTAAAAAAAAATCTCTCATCTCCCCACAAACAAAGTGTACTTGGAACAACATTGTCAAATCCATTAAGAAGGATGTATCGTTCCTTAGTTGAACCTAGCTAAGAATATAGATAACTCAGTTCATCCCCCTTTCTTACAGGGTGATAAAAAAAGAAAAAAAAAAGAAAGGGTTACACCTGACCGTAGAAGCGGCGCCTTCTATCAAGGAATCAGGAAAACATCAAACACTTAAGGGCAAATGCAAGGGAAGGGTATTGTTGAGTTGCCAAATATCCATGAAGGTGAATCCAAGAGATGTTAGCGTCAAAAGGATGAAAGCGAGTGAAGGGTAATAATGTATCGTTTCCAACATTTCAATCCCTAAGGAGCTTTGCACTAACATATTCTTTTACATTCTTTACAGGATTATTGGGTCGCCATGCTGCAGGTAAGTACCCTTCTTCTCAGTCTTTTTTTTTTTTTTTTTTTTTTTAAGTAAAAAAAAAAAAAAGAAGAAAAAAAGAAGAAGAGAATTTCCATTACAAAAGAGAAATTTTGGGCTTTCCTTAGAGACAAAAAAATGCATATTAATTGAGAAAAGAAAAAAATTACAAACCTTTTGAGCGTCAATTCTATCTCAAAATTGTTTTTTTGTCTTGTGGATTATTCATTTTGAATCAAAATTCCCTATGGAGATTGATATACTCAAATGATCTCGGCAAAATGAAATGGAAATGTTAACCATGCCAAACAAGAAGTGCTTAGAATGAAGAAAGGCAAGCCATTTCCAAACACATCATTCAAACACTTTTGAGAGCTAAGTGAAAGAGACCTTCTCTTAGGACGAATGATTCATTCGCATTGAGCACAAAGATTGAAATGATAAAGGCGTTTCCTTCATCAATCCCAAGCATTACACTGATCTCTTGTTACCCCTTTGGGCTGAAGAAAAAAAAAAAAAAAGATGATCCTTCAAAGTACCCCTATCGAGAACGACCCTACGTTGGGGCAACATAGGAGGTTACGGTCGTGTTGTAAAACAAAAGGTTGAGAAAGATTCTATTACTTTCACTTGCATCAATCTTCTGGTGATAGCTTCAAAGGAATTCTCATTAGAGCTCGACTCATCCCAAGGTGAAGAAGAGCATTTCCTTCTCTACCCAAACACTGATATCCATTGCTATAACCAATTTGGGCCTGATTATTCATTTCTGAATCTCGAGCGGTGATCATCTCCCTTCACTGGGGCAAGGCATAAGTATTGACCAAATATAATTGACAATCACAGGAAAATGTGAAAAGCATCTCGAAAGTCATACGCTACCAAAGTTCAAAGAGCAAAGAGCTCGACAAACTAGGGGGCATAAAAAAGCAGTGTGCCTGGTAAAAGCAAGGCCAATGCCCGTCAAGAAAAAGAGCCAAAAGGCCGCATCTTATGTGAAAGAAAAATTTTCAAAATCCAAGTGCCTGCGAAAAAAAAAAATCATCACAAAGGACAAAGGAAATTAGAGAAAAGAGCAAAGCTCTCATGCAGAAATGATCGGTGAATGAACTCTCGAGATGTGCTGTGTTTCAAGAGCCAAATGATTTCGAAGGTCAAGTGACCCGGTCACGATGCCATGATGATCACTGACTCTTAAAGACCCTCTTGAAAATTTTAAGCCTTTCAAGCCTTTTCCGAGCCAACATTATAACCCTTTTCCGAAGCCTCTTCTGATTGGGATGATTTGAGTGAAAATGAGAATACCACAAAGAAGCTACTGCTTGAAGGAGTGGAAATAATTCTATCTTGTCTTATATTCCAAGTTCTTGACTCGTAAACCCAATGAAGATAGCGACAAATGTTCCTTTATTGGCCTCAAAGCAATCATTCCTTTGTGTAAGCCCTAACCGAGCCTATATTGCGGTCCTTTCAAAAGACCTTTTTTATCGATTAGATTGTGCTCATTGCGAATGTCTCTGGAAGCCTTTGACATAGGCTATGTGAGATACTTTCAGCAATCAGTTACTTCCCACATGAATGGATGGGATCAAGTAGCCATTTTATCGAGAGTATGTGAGAAGCCCTTTCTGACTAAGAAGCTCCAGTTTGGCATGCTTAATGAGTCTTTTTCACGAATAGAAATCATTCTGGTAAGAACTTGACTCATAGAGAATTTGATGATTAACGATGCATTCTCGAACAAGATGACAATTTTGCGCCACATGATGCTGATTGAAATAAAATGTTTTTCCAAAGCGGTCAAACTTAGCTTGATTAGCTTGTTCAATTAATGCTGCAATAATTCTAATACGACGTCTCTAATGACATTTGCCCAAGTTGAGTTTCACAGGATTCCTCAGTGAAGCCATGCAGTTTTCAGAGGATTAACGGGTGCTTCCCTAAAAATCAAAGGTTCATGGTCAGCCTTAAACCATGCCATCTCCAAAAGTTCATGGTTAGCCTTAAACCATGACATCTCCAAAGGTTCATGGTTAGCCTTAAACCATGTCATCTCCAAAGGTTCATGGTCAGCCTTAAACCATGTCATTTACACGGTTGGTGGGTCTATCCTTAAACCACACGGTTGGTGGGTTTATCCTTAAACCACAGGGTTGGTGGCTTTCCTAAACCACACGGTTTGTGGGTCTATCCTTAAACCACACGGTTCGTGGGTCTATCCTTAAACCACACGGTTCGTGGGTCTATCCTTAAACCACACGGTTGGTGGGTCTATCCTTAAACCGCAGGGTTGGTGGCTTTCCTAAACCACACGGTTGGTGGGTCTATCCTTAAACCACACGGTTGGTGGGTCTATCCTTAAACCACACGGTTCGTGGGTCTATCCTTAAACCACAGGGTTGGTGGCTTTCCTAAACCACACGGTTGGTGGGTCTATCCTTAAACCATACGGTTCGTGGGTCTATCCTTAAACCACACGGTTCGTGGGTCTATCCTTAAACCACGGGGTTTGTGGCTTTTCCTAAACCACACGGTTTGTGGGTCTATCCTTAAACCACTCGGTTGGTGGGTCTATCCTTAAACCACACGGTTCGTGGGTCTATCCTTAAACCACATGGTTGGTGGGTTTATCCTTAAACCACAGGGTTGGTGGCTTTCCTAAACCACACGGTTGGTGGGTCTATCCTTAAACCATACGGTTCGTGGGTCTATCCTTAAACCACACGGTTGGTGGGTCTATCCTTAAACCACGCGGTTGGTGGCTTTTCCTAAACCACACGGTTCGTGGGTCTATCCTTAAACCACGGGATTGATGGCTTTTTCTAAACCACATGGTCGAAACCCGTTTGTACACGGTGAGACATTCCTTTCAGTCGAAACCCATTTGTACACGGTGAGACTATCATCCGGTCGAAACCCATTTTTACACGGTGAGACTATCATCCGGTCGAAACCAGTTTCTACACGGTGAGACCTTCCTCTCGGCCGAAACCCGTTTGTACGTGGTGAGATCTTCCTTTCGGCCAAAACCCGTTTGTAAACGGTGAGACCTTCATTTCGGTTGAAACCCGTTTGTACATGATAAGACTATCATATCCGGTCAAAAACTATCATATCAAGTCAAAACCAATTTTTACACGGCGAGACCATCACATCTAGTCGAAACCCGTTTTTACATTGTGAGACATTTTTTTACAGTCTAAACCACACGGTTCGTGGGTCTATCCTTAAACCACAAGGTTCGTGGGTCATCCTTAAACCACATGGTTCGTGGGTCATCCTTAAACCCCGCTTTTAAAATGTTCATGAGTTAATGTCTAAACTGCAATTTTTCAAAAGGTTCATGGTCAACCTTAAACCATATTATCTACAAAGGTTCATTGGTTTTCCTCAAATCATGCATTTTCAACCCGGTCAAAACCCATTGTTACATGGTGAGACCTCATTCCTCTCCTTCTTCCTATGACACGGTGAGCTTGGTAGCCCGGAGAGCTTTTGTAGCCCGGAGAGCTTTGTAGCCCGGAGTCTTTCTTCCTATGACACGGTGAGCTTTGTAGCCTGGAGAGCTTTTGTAGCCCGGAGAGCTTTGTAGCCCGGAGTCTTTCTTCCTATGACACGGTGAACTTTGTAGCCCGGTGAGCTTTGTAGCTCGGAGAGCTTTGTAGCCCGGAGTCTTTCTTCCTATGACACGGTGAGCTTTGTAGCCCGGAGAGCTTTTGTAGCCCGGAGAGCTTTGTAGCCCGGAGTCCTACTTCCTATGACACGGTGAGCTTTGTAGCCCGGAGTCTTTTTCTTACGACACGGTGAGCTTTGTAGCCCGGAGAGCTTTTGTAGCCCCGGAGAGCTTTGTAGCCCGGAGTCCTACTTCCTATGACACGGTGAGCTTTTGTAGCCCGGAGTCCTTCTTACGACACGGTGAGCTTTGTAGCCCGGAGAGCTTTGTAGCCCGGAGTCTTTCTTCCTATGACACGGTGAGCTTTGTAGCCCGGAGTCCTTCTTCCTATGACACGGTGAGCTTTGTAGCCCGGAGAGCTTTTGTAGCCCGGAGAGCTTTGTAGCCCGGAGTCCTTCTTCTTACGACACGGTGAGCTTTGTAGCCCGGAGAGCTTTTGCAGCCCGGAGAGCTTTGTAGCCCGGAGTCCTTCTTCCTATGACACAGTGTGCTTTATAGCCCGGAGAGCTTTTGTAGCCCGGAGAGCTTTGTAGCCCGAAGTCTGTCTTCCTCTTATTGACAAGACGCTCTTTCATAGTTATGAGTCATTTCTATCGACTTATGCGTGCCTATGCACTCGGGGTCTCTCTATCGCCCAAATAATTTAGGTGTCTTCTGTCTTTGAATGCAACCTCTCCGAGCTCCCATTCAAAGAGGGGCAGCTGTTGACACCTAAATTTTACAATTGTATTATGTACAAGATTATAAATTAGCCACTAAAAAAAAAAAAAAAAAACAACAAAAAATAGAAAAAAGGAGACATGGAAGGGGTCGGGCCGGATTTCGCCTTGGCCCGGCCCATTCCGCTTTCTCCTTCCTCCACTTTCATAGGAAACCCTAGCAATAGAAAGAAGAAAAAGGAGAAACACAGGGGAGAGCTCAACAGGGGACGAGGAGAGTGAACAAGGAGACTCAGAGAACACTGGAACGAAAAAAAAAAAACGCAGAAAGAGAGAGAGGAGAAAAAGAGAGGGAAAACCGGAAGGAAGGGTGGCGGCGCCGCCACCGCCGTCGTTGCCGTTCGGCAGACCCCCCTTTTTTTGTCCGAGTGCCGCTCGTCGACCTCGCGACGCCTCGGCCCAGCATTCTCCGTTCTGCTGCGTCTCCACGAGCAACCGCGCGCCTCCGCCGGACACCGCTGCTCCAAGCCCCCTCACCCGTGTCGCTTCCTCGAGTCGTGCCTCCATCGGCAACACCGGTCACCGCGCGCTTCCTCGGAAGCCAGATCTAGGAGAGGAGGGTAGCGGCGGTGGCCCCGCCGTCCGTCGTCCGAGCCGCTGCCCTCCGAACGCCGTCCCCTAACAGCCTGCCTATGCCGACCACGCCTCTGCCCAGATCTACCGTGCCGAAGCACGACCCCGTGGCACCGCGCGTCTGCGCGTCATCACTGCTGCGCTCCGAGCGACCCACTGCGCCAAGCCGCCGTCCTCTTGCCCAAGCACCAGATCCCGAGCCCCCACGACGCCGCCTCTGCTCCTGGTTGCTGATCCTCGCCAGGCCGCCACACTCCTCCTCGCCGGCGCATCCCGTCTCGCCTAGCCACCGCACGCCTCGGCCGCGTCTTCGCTGAGTCCCGACGACGGGAGATCTGAGCTGGTCGTCGCTCCACCGCCGAGCGAGCCCCGCACCGGCCCACACCTCCCGCCGCCGCTTCCCGGCCGCGTCCCCACCCGATCCACCGCCGTACTCCGACGCGCCCGAAATCCGCTCCGAGCCTTCTCCGAGCGAAGTTGTCTTCTACCCCCGCCTGCTCCGCTCCGCCCGTGCCGCTCGGACTAGCGACCCGACGCCGCTGCTCGCTCCCCTCGCCACGCAACCTGCAGCGGCCGAGCTCTCGTTCGCCGACCCCGACGTCGTCACCGCCCCTCGCCGAACCACCGCTGCCCACACTTTGCCGCCCGCCGAACCGCCGACGTCCCTCGCCATCCCTCTCGGCGCTGCGAAGAAACCCTAGGGTTTCGGCCATGAACCGGGTCGCACAAGTCGGGCGCGGGTCGCAAACCGGGTAGGGTTTTGACCCGTCCGGCCGGGCTGCGTGCGTAGGCTGATTTCTCTCTAGGCCGGAGCAAGGTCATTGGGCCGGGTTAGTATTAGATTTTTTTTTTTTTGGGTGTTGGGTCAGGCTTTAGTTTATTTAGGTTTTTTTTTTTTTTTTTTTTTGTGGATTGGATTGGGCCCACAGTTCAGGCCCAGTCCTGCTAGGGCCCGCGAGCTTCGTCGAGGAGGGTTGGGCCTGTCGGTCGGCCCCAACCCCAAATCAGGCGAGGGCCCGACCAATTATGGTCCGGGCCCGGCCGGTCCGGTCTCCGACCGGACCCGACTCGCGGCAAGACCGGGTCGGGTCGAACCGGAACCGACCCGACCGGGTCGAACCTGGGTCGGTTCGGACCGGGCGATCCGAGCCAACCGGGTCGGGTCAAATCGGATCCGACCCGGTTCGCCCATTTTTAATTAAAAAATTAATATTTTAAAAAAAAAAAAAAAAAAAAATTTAATTAAAAAAAAAATTAAAAAAATTTTAAAAAAAAAAAAAAAAATTTTAAAAAAAAATTTTAAAAATTTAAAACAATTTCGAAAATCCAAAAAATGTAGGTTTTGTTTAGGAATGGCCATGTATTGCATTTATAGTGTATTTAGGCCTTAAATTGCTTGTATATTGATTATATTGCATGTTTAATTCACCTGTTTAAGTATGTTTGCAATTGCTTAGTGGTATGTGTTAATTTTACTGCAATTAAGATCTTGGTAGTTATGATTTACTTTAATGATTGCGCACCTGCATGATCACCTCACATGTTAGTGGATAAATATGAAATCAATCCAAATTGCCCGCCAAAAATCATTTTGTTAAAATGAACAAGATTAGGTACCGAAAGGGCACTAATTGGTTAATTAGTGTAATCAAGTCCCCGAACCTAAATTCTCTGGTTGCGTAGGAAGTGAGGCACGCTCCCATGCCTCAATTGGTTTCTAGCCGACCCTAATAGGCTAGTGGCGACTCCTTTTATGCAAAATTTCTTAAGAATATCTCAACGTCACGCGGGGTATGGGCTTGGGAGAGCTCGCGCCTAATCATGGGCCTTAGGCCCGTCTTTTAGGCAATACCCCTAAACCTGTTCCCTCCCCCCGAGGGTAGGTCGCGACAGCGGTTTATAGTGGTTCGGCTTGATTCAAGCCTACGTCCACTCTTCTGCACTGACAGCCAATTGGCTGGATTCCACTATGAACAAAGAGATGTTACCGCGTTGATCTTCCTTGATTTCTAGGTGTAAATGATCTACCACACTTGCTCAAGGTATCACCAAGTATAGACACTCTCTGTGTATACAATTTCGCTCAGAATGAATCGACTAATAATCAAGGTGCTTCAGACTCTGGAATTTCTCTATCGATCACGTTACTAACATAACTAGAATGTCTTCCTTTTTATACTCCTTTATGCCATCATACCGTTGGCACTTACCAAAGGAATTCCTCCAATCTACCCGTTGGACAGAATCAATTAAGAAGATCATTCGAGCTATTAAAGGAACCTGGCGATAACCCATCAATCCTGTTCGCCCATACAATCAGGATCTTGGTTTCCAAGAATAGAACATTCCAAGAATATTTCGTCGACCACCGGATCTTCAATTGATCTAGATACAAATAAAAGAATCCGATATTTTTATCCAACCAAGAGATCTTCTCCAGAGGATAGGATTAAATCCTCAACCATATACTTCGGCTCTGGATTTCCTTCGTCACTGGATCAGAAAGACTGTCAATGAGAATAGTCTTGAGTCTTAAGTCTTGAGTCTTGAGTGCTGAGTCTGGTGATCAGAAAGTCTTCAGACTTTAAAAAGACGGTCTGCAAATATCCAGACTAGGTTGATAGAAACGTTTTGTCAGCTTCAAAATATTTTGGAAAGATTTCTCCAACACAAACCACCTTGAATGCTGGCACAGTCTTTGTGACTTTGTATGCTAACTTCAATATTGCTCTTTTAGATCCGCAGTTGCTTTCTTTTATGAAGGTACATATTCAGCTCACTGGAGCTCCCCAAACTGCCGACTCTGTTGCTGCAACCTTTCATTACCAAATGGTTTATCGAGTGCAAAACTATGCTCTTGATCTAAATTTCAACAATGGAAATAAAGATGCCTTGTTCATCTCCATGCAAAATGATCAAGCCTCCTGTATCCATGTTCCCAGACAAATTCCAAAGGAGAAGTTAGCCACTCTCCATTCAGAGGCTTGGATTACTAACTATGAGAAGCTGCACCAAAGTAACAAGCCTTTCCAGTCTTCGGATTCTGAGTTCATCTGAAAGAAAGATGGAGCCGTTTCCATCAAATTTGGCAAGGAAAAGGAAGAAAGTCCTTCTATCTTCCAAATCTTTTTTATGATTGAACCATGTGTTCCCAATTCAATTTCTGAGCCAAATCCAAAAAAGCTTGTTCGACATTTCAACAATGATGGACATCCTGTTCATTACTACAAAGACCAGTATGGTCATTGTTTTTGGGATCCTTTTTGCTAGTGTTCTTACTGCATAAACTCCCCTGACGAGGTAAACACGTATGATGAACCTCCACCTCAAAGGAAAAAACGAAAAGATCCCATATACCGAAGACACTTAAACGGAGATTCATCCGTTGATACTCTTGGTGAATGTGATAAATACCAGTTCATGGTTTCTTATGCACCACCTCCACCATGAGCCTCATCAAATCCCCCACCATCATCTCCATCATCTCCTCCTCAGAAAAAGCCAGCTCTCTCCCCGTTTCATAAGCCAATTTTAAAATGGGCAAAAAAGCATTCTTACCCACTTGAAGCTCCAAACCTCTTCCATCGCCATGTTCCATGATACATATTTTCCTTCTCTTGTCAGAGAAGGTTCTAAACTTTCATTCCTTGCTCCAGAAGAATTTGTTGATCCACAAGGCAGATACTGCCATACTCCTAAAATACCAACTCCCACTGATGTGGATGAACAAGGGAGACACAGAAAAACTCCTGCTGCTGAAGCCGTTCTAAATTGGCAATCAGAGACTCTGTTAGCACAAAACAATGCTTTCAAAGTAATTGATTCCAAGATTGGAAATGTACAACAAGATCTTCGCAAGTATGATGAAACCACCAAGAAAATGGTTTTTGAATTCTAAAAAAGGCTAAATGCCTTTGAATCAGGACAACATCTCGGGTATAATCATATAGAGAGCTCAAAGCCAGAGATAGAAAAGCTCAAGAGGCAAATTCAAATTCTTGAAGAAGGAAGGTTTAGACTCTTTGATCCATTTGCAACTCCGAAGAACTGGGTATTTGCCTCCACCACCCCGACGTCTCTCTTTGCTGCCATCCCGAGAAGATCCTTTTAGGAAAGAACTAGATATGGCCGAAGTACAAAATCGGGTCAAAAATTTGACTCGAATAAGGGAAGAAAAAGAAAAAGAGAAAATGCCTACAGAATCAAGCTCGGTTGTTATAAAAGAAAAGCCAGATCAGATGATGCTGTCCAATCCATTAGAATCCTTTTTAAAGGATTTGGGTACTCGGAAGAACATCCCGATCCTGTCATCCAACAGCCGATTTTGCCATTCCAAATGATCATTTTCTATTTCCAACCGAACAGACTTTTCCTAACATCCTTGATATTGAATCGATTCGGTATCCCTTTCATCCTCTTCATCTTTCTCAATTCTTGCTGTTGAATCCCACCTATTGTACCGGTAACCTCATCAATATTCATGGCTGATCCTCTAGATCAGGATAAGGAATCAAATTATTCTGAACCAGAGATTGTTCAGAACAATCCTGGACAGAATGTATCCATGACATCGAAACAGTTTTTCACCATCGATGATATTCTATATCACAAATGGAAAAAAAGACTCAAAGAATTTCATACTTGGTTAAACACTCAGTCCCTCACCAACCATGATATGAACGATGTCCTTTACAATTTTGTTACAAGATTTACAGGAAGCCTCAAATTCTGGTGGAAATCAGTGTCAGAACAAGACCATATTCATTTCCTAATGTCACCTGATTTTAGCCATGCCATCACTCCCTTATATCATTTCTTTGTGGGAAAATCCATTAATCTAGTAGAAATGAAAATGAGAGAATATTTCGAAAGAAAATGTTGCTCTCTCCAGAAAAAATATCTTGATAAGCATTACCGAGAAATGCTTAAGCTTTTTTACTAGATTGGAGCTGATCTAAATTTGAAGCATGTTTTCCTGACTTCCATCCCTAAAGAACTATCCCAAATGGTTGAAAGATCTTTCTTTGGAAAGCGAGAAAAGAATACAGGATATTCCTTTTGGCGAAATACAGCAAGAGATCCATCTATGCTTTGAAGAATTATGCCTAAAGCACCAGATGGTCCAAACCTACATCACAGATGACAGGCGTCTCGAGACAACTTGTTCCCGCTAGAAGTTAAAGATCAAATGTTCCAAACAAGACTGTGATGGCACTTGTGGAAAGTTTTCCCGGAAAAAGAAACACTTCAAGAAGTTCTGGATGAAGAAATCCAATGGCCCAAAGAACTTCCGAAAGAAAAAGAAATGGCGATACCTACGCAAAAGGAAAGATCGCACAGGACGCACAGGCCACAAGAAATCAAATCTCTGCTTCATATGCAACCAAAAGAGACATTTTGCCAAAAATTGTCCCGTGACATCCAGATTCTTCGACCCTGTCTTCTACTGAAGAAATTGGGCATTTCGTTGACGCGTCTATAGGGTTATTCTCAGAGCCGATCACTCTCGAGATAACTAGACTATCTGGGGAAATTATTAAGGAATTTTAAGGCAATAGACTTAAGAACTCGATCATGAATCGACTCCTTGACCGTGTCCATCTTTAGAGGTCGATGACGGCATAGTTAAAAATCGATTTGAAATCAGAGATAGACTGGATCGATAGAGATATGTGACTAATCGTGGGTGACACCACTGAATTAGAAAATTCTCGTCGGCCAACACTAGATTGATTTTCTTACTGTTTTGGTACCCTGTGTCCGTAATTGAATCCTCGAGATTTTCACGACAATCAAGAGTTGCCATTGAGTCGAGTGGGTTCATAGTGGCTCGAAGAAAATCGACCACGGGTCATTTGCCTTAAAAAGTTCTGAAAACTACCCGATAGTCTAGGTCACGCTAAAAACGCGCCGAATGAAAATTAACCGCCAATTCGAGTCCGATTTCAGAAATTTAAGTTTTGGCCATGTCACAATAAATTTTAGGAGCATCGACTCAGTCTCAGAAGATTTTTCTGACAACTGACACTTTTTGGGAAAAAAGTCGTCGCTGGGTTGTTTTTGTGCAGAAAATGCCAAAGGTGGTTTTCGATTGCGGAATTGAGAAGTGTGAGGGATTATTGGATGAAGAAAATTATCAATTGAGGCATCCACAAGTCAAGTGATATTTGTTAAGGTCATTTGAGATTTATTCAAGAGAGAATTTGAGTTCATTTAAGCCAATCCTCCCCCAAATTCGTGTGTGTACCCCACCTACCACAACATTTGGACCATTTTGGCTTCTAGAAGAGTGCATGAGTGGTCCATTGTGAGCCAAAAGGAATCTATACATGGCTAAGAATGAGTTTTTGGGAGATATTTGTGTGAGAATTAAAAGCTAAAGGGCCCCTCACTCATCCATATCCATTCTCTCTTTCTCTCACCCTCTAACCGATTACACTCACTTCCCCATCTCTCCATTTTCCTCGCACAAAGCCGAGAACAGAGAAGCCTCGCCTGCACACGCCCGAACTCCAAACTCGTTCGGTCCATCTTCTTGCCGTGAAGTCGCAAGAGCCACCGAAGCTGCCCACGTCCCACCGAAGGCTACAAGCTTCTTCGTGTCTTCAATTTGCTGGTCAACATCTCCTTCCCTTGAAGAAGCCACACGTCCGCAAGCGAACTCTCCTCCACTGTCTTCTTCAACGAGCTGCCACGTTCGGTCAATCGTGGAACCTCTCCACCAGTTGGTTGACTGCAGCAGCCCATGCACGCACACAGACCAGTCACCAGCAACGCCAGCGAAGAAGGCCACCTCCACGCGTCTTTTTCTTCAAGCGCATGAAGTAGCCGCCTCATCCGTGAAGAACAAACCCCACCGAAGCCCCTGTTGATTTAATCCACCTCACGTGCCCACGATCCAGTAAACGGTGCCCTCTCCTCCACCGTTTGTTGACCGAAGTCCTCACGCCTCTGCCGTCCACGCGTCTGCCTCCGCAACTCCATATGCGGCCAGCATTTCCACCGAGAAACCAGTCCACGGGATTTCCAATCCAACGAAATCTTCAGCAGGATTAATCTCGATCATTGACTGCCGGTGCACTGCCACCGAGTCAGCCGAGTTTGGCCAGCGAAGCAGCGTCCACGAGCAGCTTCCGTCTTCAGTCTTCTCTTCAGTAGTCTTCGGACCATCTCCTTCGCAGTAAATTCGGCCCAGCAATCCATCTCCTCCAGCAGCTCAGCCCAGATGAATCCTGCAAGCCCAGCAAGCCAGTCCAGTATTCTGTTCAGCCCAAAGCCCAAGTGAACAGCTTCTTTGGGCCAGCAAATCTCATGAGCCCATCAGTTCAGCAAATTTTATTAGTCCAGTTCAGCAAAGCCCGTTTAGTTCAGTCCAGTTTGAGCAGACCCAAGCCCAAGAGCAAGCCCATTTCAGAGCAAGAACAAATCTCAGTTGGGCTGAGATTTGTTGGGCCTAAGCTTAAGGCCCAGTCCAAGTCCGCCGGTGTTGTCGAAAGTCCGATTTCGGCCGCCGTTGCGGTGATTTGGTCTCCGCTTTTGTCAAGTGAGTTTTACTCACTAAAGCTTTCTTAGTTTGCTAATTATACTTAAGGTTGGTTAGATTTAATTAAATGCAATTAGGTGGTTAGATTAGTTTAGGTCAATTAAATTAGAGGCTTAATGATGCATGTTAGGTGGTTAGAAATAGACATTAGCAAGTAGACATGCCATGTTATTTATGGAACGAGTCTCGGTAATTTTCCGGGCTCGTCTCGGCGTCCAATTCGGCATTACGAGCCTAAATTGGATTTTTTATAATTATTTATTTAATTTTCGAAATTAATTATTTAATTATTTATTTTTCCGGAAATTCAACCGGGATGGCTGGTGATCGGAATTTCGTGCTGATTGTCGTGGTGTAGTCCGTTTATTTATTTGAGCTTTATTTGGTGCTAAAGTAATTTATGAATGGATTTAAGGTTTATTCGTAAATTGAATTTGGAGAGGGTCGGGTGGGACCGTAAAGCCACTAGTTCTTGGGAGGGTCGGGTGGGATCGTAAAGCCACTAGATCTTGAGAGGGTCGGGTGGGACTGTAAAGCCACTAAATCTAAGGAATTGCTTAAAGTAGGATGAACGACCCATAAAGGGTCGGACTGATATGAAATCGACTAAATCGATTCGATCGATGCTTCGATCGGTGATGTGATTGTTTGAATGCCTATTGAACTGTACTAATATGCCGATGGAATCTGAGGCCAAGGTAAGTCCTCCAACTCGTGCCATGTTTAGGCAGCCTATAGTGTATTGGCTTACTAATCGAGTCTTAGGGGATAGGACTCGTTGAGACGTGGTCTCATTGGTTATTGAATAACCATTTCAGGAACCTGAGGAGAAGCTAAGGAAGAGGAACCTGAAGGGGAGAAAGACTTTTGAAGAAGAAGATGATCCAGAGAGGGATCTTGAATATAAGCCAGATGTGGACTGAAATCCCATCCCTTTTGTAAACCCTGTCTTAGCATAGATAGGTGTGAGACAAGTATGTTATGAATAGTATTGTAAATATACTATGAGTTGTGTTGTTAAAGAAAGTGTGGTTGTGAATTTCAATATGAAAAATATGGCATACTTTCCTATCTCATTGTTTTATTGTCTGGGGATTTATAACTGCTTCCGCATGTGCTTAATAAAAAGAAAGGGTCGACGATACATAGTCCTGGGATATCGCATTCTAAAATCGACCAAGTAGAAGGATGTGCGCGCGTCCGAGGATCGGGGCGTGACATCCCCTTTTTTGTGGTATTAGAGCGAAGTTTAAGATTGGAGTGATAAGGAGCGATGACCATGGGATAGTTAGTAGGAAAGGCCTTTAAATTCATGTTGGTGCATGTCTGTGTTAGCTGAGTGCTAAAATTGTTTGTTGTTTGAATCGCTCCGTTTCTAATTCAGTGTTGAATTGGAAGTAGGTGTCAGTTCTTTAAAGTGACACTATGAGCGATCAGGAGCCGAGGACTCCTGCAAAGAGGGCCAGTAGGGCCGTGACTCGGGGAAGAGCACCGACTAGGGTCGGTACCCGAGGAGGCCGTGGTCTAGCGCCAGCACAGGCTATCGCGAGTGGAATGATTCCACCTGTCATCGATGCTAGAGTAGCACCACCTCCTGTTGGTGCGGGGGTAACAGCCCCGGGTGAGCAAGCAACAGTCGGAATCAACCAAGCTCTAGATGCTATGCGGGAGATGATGGGGGCAACAGGCCTGAGATCAGACTGCCGCCTTTACTGCCGCTGTTGAAGCCGCCGCCACTGCCGCTGCCAATGCTGCCGCCATACCTGCTGTCGCACCCACAGTTGTACCTGCCGTCGCCCCTGCTGAAATACTACCAGGAGTTGTGGCCGCTGGGAGGCCGGTTCACCAGTTAGTGGATCAGTTCTTAAAGATGAATCCGCCAAAATTCATGGGTACTAGAGACCCTGAGACTGCGTCTCTGTGGGTGCAGGATTTGGAAAAGGCATTTGCACTTCTGATGTGCAATGAGGAAGAAAAGGTGTTACTAGCTGTGTACCAACTTCAAGGTAATGCCAATATATGGTGGAGATCTGCCAAGGATATAGTATTCCCGGAAGGTGTGGTTCAAGTGTGGGACACCTTCCTCAGAGCCTTTAATGATCAATACTTTTCGAGTACTGCTCGGGAACAAAAGATAGAGGAGTTCTACCATCTCCGCCAAGGGAACATGACAGTTGACCAATATGGGGTCAAGTTCGTAGAACTGTCACAGTATGCTCCTAAATTGATAGAAGACCTTGAAGAGAAAGCTCGGAAGTTCAAAAGTGGTCTCCGTACTGAATTGAAACAACCTCTGCTACCATGGGACTTGAAAGATTACAGAGAGGTTTATCGTCGAGCCCAGATGATAGAACGGGGATTGAATGATCAAGCTGCCTCGTCGGGGTCGAGATTTGGTGTTAACCGGGAAGCGATCAAGCAAGGGAAGAGGCCGATGTTAGGGAACAGATTCCAAGGTCCGACTAGTAAGAAGGGTGGATTTGGTAGGCTGATGACTGATAGAATGGGACCATGTTATGACACCCCGAACCCTTCGCAGGTCGTCACCAGCGCCAATGTTACACTTTATTACCTTTTTCTATCTTGTACTTAAAACAAGCGTTGTTAATCACAGGCATTTTTTTTTAAACGATCGGTCCCAGCGCGACTCATAGCGGAAGCAAATTAAACATCACGTCTCTCCTCCCTTACTAACCATGATACAAATACACACCAGCTAAACATCAGGATTTTATAAACAACTTCGACACTTTGCTTACATATATATATATAGCAAGATGGGATTCCCTTCGGGTCGGTACATCAAAAAGGAAAAGCTAGGACTCAGCCACGTCCAGCCTAAAACCTCAAAAAGAAACTCTCGACCCTCGACATCATACAGATACGAACCCCCATCAAAAGTGTCGACTATCTACATCAAAAAGAGATCCAGCTCCTACTCATCGCGCGCAGGTCTCACACCCAACCCGGTGCATCAGGCGGTGGCGGCGGCAACATCCCTCGCATCGCTCCATCCCGACGAACGTGCACAGAAATGAACTCCTGAATGACAGGACCCCCAGCCAGGCCCACGTCATACATCACTAGACATCGTACTCGGATAAAAGTCAGTCTAGGAACAGAGGGACAGTCTATCTCAACACACTCGACCTCTACATCGGATGGTATCCCGTAAAATGTACCCCGCGTGACGGCAGGTAGCGGCATACTTGCTAATCTGAAATGTTATCCCCAAAAGGGGTGAGTACAACCACTCAGCAGATAGGGAAATCCAATAACAACTCAATGCATCATGCAATTTCACATGCATTGCAGGCATTACTTACCTTGAAGCCAGACACACATTATCATGCATCATCATGTCACATCACATATTATCATCATCATCATCATCATCATCATCATGCATATCATATCATTTCATAGGTGATCATCACATCACATCACATATCATTATCATCATCATCATCATCATGCATATCATCATGCATATCATATATCATATCATAGGTGATCATCATATCACATCACATATCATCATCATCATCATCATCATCATCATGCATATCATCATGCATATCATATATCATATCATAGGTGATCATCATATCACATCACATATCATCATCATCATGCATATCATCATGCATATCATATATCATGGGTGATCATCATATCATATCACATCACATCATCATCATGCATATCATCATGCATATCATATATCATGGGTTCATTTTTCATCTTTTATCTTTAAGTTTGATCACCACATCACCCACTTCTCATATCATCAATATCATCATCCCTTCGGGCAAAGACCTCCGACAGGGTTCCCAGCATTACAGTCATCCCATGGCCACCGGGCTTCCGGCCCCCCACATTCCGGGCATCTCGCATTTCAACTAGCATCACGAGGCATTCCCTTCGGGCAGAAACCTCCGACAGGGCTTCCGGCCCCCCACATTCCGGGCATCCTGAATCTCCCAGGGAATTCCGGCAATGCATCTCTGTACATTTCGGCCTCATCCTCCACCACAACCTCTTACTCACATATCATTTCCACATTCACCATCCTTTTAATCTTATTATTATTACATGGCATATGATTCACACATGCTTCACAATTTATGATCATACATACACCAATGTTGTGGCATCCGGAAATTTTGACAACCCTCGGATATGTGACGGCCATGACTGATCGACGGAGGTATCGTTGGACTATATCATTGGTACCATGTACGGACATTGTTTTGTTACCACCATCGGACCGATGAGTCACGGTTAGAAATGGTTCGACCGTGAGTGAGTTATAGCTTCGTCTCTACGTACCATTACTAGCAAGGCCGAGGTTTATTCCGAGTAATGTGCTGACGAGATATTCCTATACTAAATTTGGCTGTTTAGTAGTGTACTCTACGAACTAAATCTCCCATGTACATTGTTGCGACCCCGTACAGCTACGTAAGTAATTATTTTTCAGCACTTGCACATGCTGAAGTTAAGAGTCGAATTTTGGAGGAATTAATCCGTGCGTAAGGACCATGCACGTTTCTTCACATGCGCGACCATACATTCACGTAAGAATTTCTCCGAGTCCATTGACCTACCATGCACGGCCATACGGCCATGTTCTTTTCTTTTCTGTCGAAGTCAGTCAATAAGAAGAAAAAGAAAAGTTCGACCTATGCAGTCCTTTATTTTCGCACATGAAGAATCGTGCAACCGGTCAACTAAGGAAGGGGATTGTTGACCGAAGGGCACTCAGCAAAAGCCACGTAGCTTCCTCATTTGGTTGCCAGCGAAGGAGAAGTCCATGAAGAAATTACGCTGGCAAGGCAAGGGGTGAAATCTGCATGCAAGGGGCCACGTTTCCTCCACCTGCCACGTTCACCAGCTGTTCTGTTCGTGTCTCCAAGTGGCCAAAGAAAATTGCCACGTTTCTTCCACCTGTCCTCCATGCATGCATCCACCGAAAATCCCCCTCTTTGTTGGCTGGTTTTTAGCAAAACCAGCAGCTAATCTGCTCGTGTAAGAGAGAAAAAGGGAGTGACCGAGCAGAACCGAGAGTGGGAGAGAGGGAGAGAGTGCGAGAGAGAGAGTGAGATGCGAGAGAGAGGGAGCGACTGAGAGAGAAAGGAGGAGGAGGAGCCGCCGTGTGCCGCCGTGTTCGCCGCCCTACGCTGTCGTTTTCTTCGGTCTAGAGGCAAGTGGAGTCCTTAAATTCTCTTGCATGTTTATTTTGTTGGTTGCATGTTCGATTTTAGGTGTGATTTGTGCGAAAAACCGAGGTAAGAGTTAGTTATTTTCAAACCGTGTGACTGTTCTTGTTCGGTTTGTTGGAGTCAGTAGCTTGTTTGAGCTTGAATGTGTGTTTGGAGTCCGATTTTGGCTTCGATGTCTTCATGGAAGTTGTAGCTAACGTCTTTTAATATAACATACTGAAATTTCGTGGAAAATGATGGAGATATGAGGGGTTAAAGTTCCATTATACGGAGACCCTAGATCTGTGAAGTTTTCGCTGACCTCTTGCTAGATTCTTGTTTGCATGTTAATTTATGTTGAATATTTGACTTCGATGTCTTCATGAAGGTTGTAGGTAACACCTTAAGCTAAAACATACTCGAATTTGAAGCGAAAATAACAAGTATAACTTGGTGAATCGGCTAGATCTTGGAAACGATGGTTCTGGTGAAGTATTCCGAGACACCCGAGACTTCTTGGACTTAAATGGTGATCATAATTTGGTTATTTGACCTAGACCTCTTCATGAAAATTGTAAAGGACACCTTGGTACATAACATACTCAAATTTCAGAGGAAACGAAAAATAATAGATGGGTGAAATCTAAAAATTTCGGAGATGTGTGTTCTGGACGACGCGGTAGTGGTTCCAGAAGTTTCGTGGGGTTGTATAAATTAATCTAAAAATAATTTGGCTTAGAGTTCTGCATGAAAAATGCACGAAAATATGTTGGCTATCACCCTGTAAAATTTCGTAATTTTTGAAGGCCCTATGAGTATTTTAATCGAATTTATTTGGAAACTGTGCAATTCTGGTCATTATCCGAATATCATGTGCTATTTTGTGGAAATTGTGAAATTATAAGAAATTCAATTTGGCCATGAATTTTGTATGAAATTGTGATCCTATTGATTTGTTTAATGATTGTTTGAATATTATGATTTTGGGAAAATTATAGATATTAAATTTAATATTTATTTATGAAAATAAATAAATATAATAATAAAATAATAATAAAATAATAAGGGATTATTTTATTGGCCATGAATTTCATTGAATTTGTTATGCATTGTTATATGACATCGGTGTATGTATGATCATAAATTGTGTTGTGATGCATGTGTGAATCATATGCCATGTAACAACGAGATTAAAAGGATGGTGAATGTGGAAAATGATATGTGAGTAAGAGGTTGTGGTGGATAATGATGTCTGGTGGCCTAGTGGCGTAATTCCGGAGATTCCCCGGGAGTGTCGGGATGCCCGGTGGTATACGGTACGTAATTCCAGGGGAGGTCTAGTGGTATGTCGGTACATAATTCCGGAAGCCTTGTCGGAGGTCTTTGCCCGAAAAGAATACCTCGCCATGCCAGGATTGGGGTGCGAGATGCCTGGCTAGAAGGGTAAAGGCCGGAAGCCCTGTCGGAGGTTTCTGCCCGAAGGGAATGCCTCGTGATGCTAGTTGGGATGCTAGATGCCCGGAATGTGGGGGGCCGGAAGCCCGGTGGCCATGGGATGGCTGGAATGCTGGGAACCCTGTCGGAGGTCTTTGCCCGAAGGGATGATGATATTGATGATATGAGAAGTGGGTGATGTGGTGATCAAACTTAAAAATAAAAGATGAAAAAAATGAACCGACGATATATGATATGCATGATGATATGCATGATGATGATGATGATGATGTGATGTGACATGATATGATGATCACCTACGATATGATATATGATATGCATGATGATGATGATGATGATGATGATGATGATGATGATGATGTGACATGATATGATGATCACCTATGATATGATATGCATGATGATATGCATGGTGATGATAATGATGATGATAATGATGATGATATATGATATGTAATGTGATGATGTCATGATGATGATGACATGTATGATACGATGATGATACATATGTATGTGTTATAAACTGTTATGATGATGCATGATAGTATGGGCATAGCTTCAAGGTGAGTAACGCTTGCAATGCATGTATGATTTGCTTGATGCATTGAGTTGTTACTGGATTTCCCTATCTGCTAAGTGGTTGTACTCACCCCTTTTGGGGATAACATTTCAGATTAGTAGATGGTTTGAACGGTTGGATATGACCGTGAGGAGAAGGATAGCAAAGGAAGGAACCTTTGGACGCCGACACTGATCGATGAACTTAAAGTGTATGACTGTTGGAGGAAATGTCGGTCATCTTTTGGAGTGTAGCCGAATATAGAAGACTACGGCATTTTGATGTACCGATGAATTATGTCCATCTGATTTAAGTAAATAAAAAGTGTACGGCTTTTACTTATAAGATGTTTAGTAGGTGTGCATCGCTTTCTGAATATAGGGAAAGGAGTTGTTGGATGTGCTTCCACATATAAATTGCGCAAGGGACCGATCGAGAAAAAAAAAATGTAAACCCCCAAGTTGTATGGACCCGCTGCAATTGAAATGGTATCAAAGTAATATATTAATACGGAAAGTTAATGGTAAGCGAACGGTGGCGACCCTAATCGAATCGGGGGCCGTCGAGGGGTGCCACAAATGTCATACAACAATGCATAATAAATTCAATGGAATTCATGGCCAATAAAATAATCCCCTTTTTATTTTATTATTATTTTATTATTATTTTATTTATGTCCATAAATAAATATTAAATTTAATATCTATGATTTTCCCAAAATCATAATATTCAAACAATCATTAAAAAAATCAATAGGATCACAATTTCATACAAAATTCCTGGCCAAATTGAATTTCTCATAATTTCACAATTTCCACAAAATAGCACATGATATTCAGATAATGACCAGAATTGCACAGTTTCCAAATAAATTCGATTAAAATACTCATATGGCCTTCAAAAATTACGAAATTTTACAGGGTGATAGCCAACACATTTTCGTGCACTTTTCATGAGAACTCTAAGCCAAATTATTTTTAGATTAATTTATACAACCCCACGAAACTTCTGGAACCACTACCGCGTCGTCCAGAACACACATCTCCGAAATTTTTAGATTTCACCCATCTATTCTCTTTCGTTTCCTCTGAAATTTGAGTATGTTATGTACCAAGGTGTCCTTTACAAGTTTCATGAAGAGATCTAGGTCAAATAACCAAAGTATGGTCACCATTTAAGTCCATGAAGTTTCGGGTGTCTCGGAATACTTCACCAGAACCATCGTTTCCAAGATCTAGCCGATTCACCAAGTTATACTTGTTATTTTTGCTTCAAATTTGAGTATGTTGTAGTTTAAGGTATTACATACAACTTTCATGAAGACATCGAAGTCAAATCTTCAATAGAAATCAACATGCAAACAAGAATCTAGCAAGAGGGCAGTGGAAACTTCACAGATCTAGGGTCTCCGTATAATAGAACTTTAACCCCTCATATCTCCATAATTTCCCACGAAATTTCAGTATGTTATAGTAAAAGACTTTAGATACAAGTTCCATGAAGACATCGAAGCTAAAATCGGACTCCAAACATACATGCAAGCTCAAACAAGCTACTGACTCCCACACACCGAACAAGAACAGTCACACGGTTTGAGAATAACCAACTCTTACCTCGGTTTTTCGCACAAATAACACCTAAAATCGAACATGCAACCAACAAAACAAACATGAAAGAGAAGTTAAGGACTCCACTTGCCTCTAAGATGAGCAAACCACGGCGAACGGCGGCGGGACACGGCGATCGGACGGCGAACAAACGGCAGCACCCCTCGGCTCCGCCTCCTTCCCCTCTCGGTCTCTCCCTTTCTCCGAACTCTCTCTCTCTCTCACCCTCTCTTTGGACGAATGAAGCAAAGAACCCGGCCATCTCTCTCTCCTCATCCCTTTTATACTCCCCTAATCCCATGATTAGCAATCATGAGATTGCCTACAAACCCACGAATACATGGCATTCCCTTGCCACTTGTCACATTGGGTTTTCTTTTTAAATTTGATTTGGGCTTGGGCTTAGGCCCATCCGGCCACTCCCCTTGGGCTGGTCAAATCCTCTTCTTGGGCTCTAATGGGCTGACTAGCTTGGCCCACCAAGCTTTAGGCCAATGGGTCCAAGGCCCATTCGATTTTTAACCCTCTTTTTCCTTTTTTTTTTTGAAATTCCTTCTATAAATATTTCTAAATTTCAATTTTTAATCTTGGCCAAAGCCTTAGGATATTTTTGCTCATTGAAATTTAAATCATATGGCCAAGCATAGATTATTAATCTTATTAAATTTAAATTTCCACTATCACAAGCACAAATCATCAAATTAAAAGACTAATGGCTAAAACATAGGCCATGGAAATTCTATCACCTAATTAAAGACTTTAACACACCTTATGGCTCGGCTTTGAATTTCTGGTATGCCACAATTCTCCCCTCCTTAGAGAATTTCGTCCTTGAAATTCAAGCACTACTCGCGCTTTCTTGAAATAAATAGGGATACTTTTCCTTTATCTGATCCTCACCTTCCCATGTGGCTTCCTCCACATCATGATGTCGCCATAACACCTTAACCAATGAGATCTTTTTAGTCCTAAGAATTTGCTCCTTTTGATCTAATATCTGCACAGGCTCTTCAATATACCTTACTTTCTCATCCATTTTGATGGCTTCATGATTGAGTATGTGACCAGGATTCGGCTGGTACTTCCTCAACATCGATACATGAAACACATCGTGCAGATTTCCTAACTTAGGAGGTAACGCTAAACGATAAGCTACATCACCTATCCTCTCCAGAATTTCAAAAGGTCCAACAAATCCAGGTCTTAGCTTACCCTTCATCCCAAATCGAGATATTCCTTTCATTGGAGATACCTTAAGGAACACATGGTCTCCTACACTAAATTCCAAAGGTCTTCTACGTCTATCTGCGTAACCTTTCTGTCTACTCTGAGCTGCTCTAAGTCTTTCTTTGATAATATCGACAGTTTCAGTGGTAACTTGTACCAGTTCAGGTCCTGTCAACTTCCTTTCACCTACTTCACTCCAACAGGCAGGAGTTCTACATCTCCTTCCATATAATGCTTCATAAGGTGCCATGCCTATACTCTTCTGAAAACTATTGTTATAGGCAAACTCTACCAAATGCAATCTTTCATCCCAACTTCCTTTGAAATCGATTGCACAAGCCCTTAACATATCCTCTAATATTTGGATTACTCTTTCCGATTGGCCATCTGTCTGAGGATGAAAAGCAGTACTAAACTGAAGCTTAGATCCTAACGCAATTTGAAGACTCCTCCAAAAATTCGAAGTGAACCTCGAATCTCGATCTGAAGTAATGGTCACTGGAACACCATGTAAGCGTACCACTTGACTTATATACATGTCCGCATACTTATCCATTAGGTAGTCCATGCGAATCGCTAAGAAATGTGCCGACTTAGTCAAACGATCCACTATAACCCAAATTGAATCATGACTACTTGATGTCCTTGGCAATCCTTGCACAAAGTCCATCGTTACATGTTCCCATTTCCATTCAGGAATGTCCAATGGTCTCAAAATTCCTGCGGGTTTTCGATGTTTCGCTTTTACTTGCTGACACGTCAAACATTGAGAAACGTACTTAGTCGTATCTGCCTTCATACCATTCCACCAAAATTGTTGACGCAAATTTCTGTACATCTTTGTACTACCTGGGTGGATACTATAATTACTCTTATGTGCCTCCGACAGAATTTCCTTCATCAATCCTCATTGTCGGGAACACAAAGTCGTCCTTGACATCTCACTATTCCATTATCAGAGATCTGAAATTCTGATCTTTTCCCTAAAGATACAGCATCTTTCATTTTCAAAATCTCCGGGTCAGATTTTTGCAGACTTTTAATTTTATGGATAATCTCTAGCTCAATCCTCAATGCACTAAGCATACCAGTGAGACAATCCACTTCTAATTTAAATTCGGAATTTGCCACAGATTCCAACAATTCCCATTCCGCCATCCTCAAACTAGCTATTTCTACGGTCGACTTTCGACTAAGAGCATCTGCTACTCTATTCGCTTTTCCTGGATGATATCTTATCTCACAATCATAGTCCTTCAATAACTCCATCCATCTCCTTTGTCTCATATTCAACTCCTTTTGTGAGAACAGATACTTCAAACTCTTATGATCCGTATAAATCTCAAACTTTTCCCCATACAAATAGTGTCTCCATATCTTCAAGGCAAACACTATAGCTGCTAGCTCTAAATCATGTGTCGGGTAATTTAGCTCATGAGGTTTCAATTGTCTGGATGCATAGGCTACGACCTTGCCATGCTGCATCAACACACATCCTAGTCCTTTGTGAGATGCATCATTATACACCGTGAAACCATCAGGTCCAGTAGGTATAGTCAGAATTGGAGCTGAAGTCAATTTTCTTTTGACATCTTGAAAACTCCTTTCACATTCTCCATTCCATTCAAATTTCACATTCTTTCGGGTTAACTTAGTTAAAGGTCCTGCCAGTCTTGAAAATCCTTCAATGAACCTTCTATAATAACTAGCCAGTCCTAAGAAACTTCGTATCTCAGTATGTGTCGTCGATCTCGGCCAATTCACTACCATTTCAACTTTTGCCGAGTCTACTGCAATTCCTTTTCCTGACACCACATGTCCTAAAAATATTATCCGATCCAACTAGAATTCACACTTACTAAACTTAGCATACAACTTATGCTCTCTCAGAGTCTGCAAAACTATTCTCAAATGCTGCTCATGCTCTTTAGGTCCTTTTGAATATACCAAAATATCATCAATAAATACAATCACAAACTGGTCTAAATAAGGCTGAAATATCCTATTCATCAAATCCATAAATGTAGCCGGGGCGTTAGTCAATCCAAATGGCATAACAAGGAACTCATAGTGCCCATAACGAGTTCTAAACGCAGTCTTAGGAATGTCCTCCTTTTTAATTCTCAACTGATGGTATCCCGACCTCAAATCAATTTTAGAGAAAACTGAACTTCCCTGGAGTTGGTCAAACAAGTCATCAATTCTAGGCAAAGGATACTTATTCTTAATGGTCACCTGATTCAACTGCCTATACTCAATACACAAGCGCATCGATCCATCTTTCTTTTTCACAAACAAGACCGGTGCACCCCAAGGTGAAGCACTTGGTCTAATGAATCCTTTGTCAAGCAATTCTTGCAGGTTGCACTTTCAACTCCTTCAATTCAACTAAGGCCATCCTATATGGGGCTTTTGATATTGGTCCTATTCGAGGCATTAATTCAATTTCAAATTCAATTTCCCGCTCTGGCGGCAATCCAGGCAATTCCTCAGGAAATACATCTTGAAATTCGTTAACTACACGAACTTCCTCGAGATTAGGCTCCTCCCTGGCATAATCTCTAACTATAGCTAGGTACCCTTGACATCCTTCGTCAAGTAACTTACATGCTTCTACTGCCAAAATAAGAGCTACAGGAAAATGGGTCTGACCTCCTAAAAATTCACAACTAGACTGATCAGGTAAAATGAATTGAACCACTCTTCTATAACAATCCATTCTAGCCCGATACTTACGAAGCCAGTCCATTCCTATAATAACATCAAAATCATACATAGCCATTACAACCAAGTCTATTTCCATGTCCTTTCCTCCCATTGATATCTTATAATTTCCACACACCAATGTAGACAATACCATATCCTTTAAAGGCGTGGAAACACAAAGAGGCGTCTCAAGAGGCATAACTTCTATCTTATTCAAACATCTATATCTTTCAGACACAAATGAATGCGTTGCACCCGTGTCAAACAATGCATATGCCTTATCACCATTAATAATAATTGTACCTGAGATAACATTTTTGGAAGCTTCCGCTTCCTCCTGGGTAATCGCATACACCCTTCCTTGTGCAGGTGGTCTCTGAGGATTTCCTTGCGGGTTCGACCTAACAGCACTCTGATATCCCTGTCGCACTGAGCCAACACTCACTTGCGACCTCTCTTGTGGGCAATTCCTCCTAAGATGACCTACTTGTCCACAACCAAAACATTTCTGCTGTCCAGTACAAGGTCCTGGGCCATGTCTCCCATTACACCTCTGACAAATACCAGGCTGATAGGGTGCTTTCCCTATATTCAGACCACTCCTTGCCCCTCCAAAATTTCCAAAATTACTCTTCTTCTTCACATTCCAGGTCTGACCTTGACCAGAATAAGGCCTCTTCCCCTTTCTCACATCACTAAAATTCAACGATTTCTTAAACTCCGACCGCTCCCTCAACAATTCCTGCTCCACTAACTGCGCCCTTTCATAAATCTCATTATAATCTCTTATGTTCAAAGGCACCAGTTGCTTTCTAATGTCAGTCATCAGCCCTTTCAGGAATCTCTTGGCCTTCTCTTCCTGATCCTCAATCAATCTAGGAGCATATCTAGACAATTCAGAAAATCTAGCCTCATACTGATCTATAGTCAACCCCTTTTGTTCTAGCTGAACAAATTCAGTAATCTTTCTATCCTTAGCACAATCAGAGAAATGCTTCCTATTGAAAGCCCTAACAAACTCCTCCCAGCTAACATCAGCACCTGGTGGAAAGATTATGTCCTTCGAAGTTCTCCACCAAAACTTCACATTTCCCTCCAATTGATACTCTGCTAAGACTATTTTCTCAACATCAGTGCAGTCCAACAGCCGGAAAATTCGTTCCATTCCATCAATCCATTGCTCTGCCTCCTCAGGACTTCCCATTCCATTAAACTTAAGTGGCTTCAGCTTTAAAAATTGCTCCACTAGTCCTTGAGTACGGCGTTCTGCTCCGGGCTGTTAATGCGCCTGCCTCTCCATCAGATTTCCAATATTGGCTAATGCCTGCAGGATATCTTCCATTTGGGGTTCAGCCCTTGCAGCAGAGGCTTCAGCCCTCGATGGATGAGCACTTCCAGCTCGCACCATGACTTTCATGCAATTTCCAAGCATTGCCTCAGGAATAATCTGAGACTCACTGCCTTCACTCAAAGCAATTACTATCACTACATAAGTAACATATACATGTTACTGGTACCTAAAGGCAATCCAAAATAAACTACTGGGGATCTACGAGTGAATACTCATCACCCGTTATTCAATTATTTCATTTTAGATCCTATGGTGTGCATTGTCATCATGTTCCTCAATTTCCAAATGAGGCTCCTTATCACTCCACCTATAACCTTTCGCTCTGATACCAAAAAGGGCGGCTGTGACACCCCGAACCCTTCGCAGGTCGTCACCAGCGCCAATGTTACACTTTATTACCTTTTTCTATCTTGTACTTAAAACAAGCGTCGTTAATCACAGGCATTTTTTTTTTAAAACTATCGGTCCCAGCGCGACTCATAGCGGAAGCAAATTAAACATCACGTCTCTCCCCCCTTACTAACCATGATACAAATACACACCAGCTAAACATCAGGATTTTATAAACAACTTCGACACTTTGCTTACATATATATATATATATATAGCAAGATGGGATTCCCTTCGGGTTGGTACATCAAAAAGGAAAAGTTAGGACTCAGCCACGTCCAGCCTAAAACCTCAAAAAGAAACTCTCGACCCTCGACATCATACAGATACGAACCCCCATCAAAAGTGTCGACTATCTACATCAAAAAGAGATCCAGCTCCTACTCATCGCGCGCAGGTCTCACACCCAACCCGGTGCATCAGGCGGTGGCAGTGGCAACATCCCTCGCATCGCTCCATCCCGACGAACGTGCACAAAAATGAACTCCTGAATGACAGGACCCCCAGCCAGGCCCACGTCATACATCACTAGACATCGTACTCGGATAAAAGTCAGTCCGGGAACAGAGGGACAGTCTATCTCAACACACTCGACCTCTACATCGAATGGTATCCCGTAAAATGTACCCCGCGTGACGGCAGGTAGCGGCATACTTGCTAATTTGAAATGTTATCCCCAAAAGGGGTGAGTACAACCACTCAGCAGATAGGGAAATCCAATAACAACTCAATGCATCATGCAATTTCACATGCATTGCAGGCATTACTTACCTTGAAGACAGGCACACACTATCATGCATCATCATGTCACATCACATATTATCATCATCATCATCATGCATATCATCATGCATATCATATCATTTCATAGGTGATCATCACATCACATCACATATCATCATCATCATCATGCATATCATCATGCATATCATATATCATATCATAGGTGATCATCATATCACATCACATATCATCATCATCATCATCATCACCATGCATATCATCATGCATATCATATATCATATCATAGGTGATCATCATATCACATCACATATCATCATCATCATCATCATCATCATGCATATCATCATGCATATCATATATCATGGGTTCATTTTTCATCTTTTATCTTTAAGTTTGATCACCACATCACCCACTTCTCATATCATCAATATCATCATCCCTTCGGGCAAAGACCTTCGACAGGGTTCCCAGCATTCCAGCTATCCCATGGCCACCGGGCTTCCGGCCCCCCACATTCCGGGCATCTCGCATCTCAACTAGCATCACGAGGCATTCCCTTCAGGCAGAAACCTCCGACAGGGCTTCCGGCCTTTACCCTTCTAGCTAGGCATCCTGCACCCACATCCTGGCATCGCGAGGCATTCCCTTCGGGCAGAAACCTCCGATAGGGCTTCCGGCCCCCCACATTCCGGGCATCCTGAATCTCCCGGGGAATTCCGGCAATGCATCTCTGTACATTCCGGCCTCATCCTCCACCACAACCTCTTACTCACATATCATTTCCACATTCACCATCCTTTTAATCTTATTATTATTACATGGCATATGATTCACACATGCTTCACAATTTATGATTATACATACACCAATGTCATACAACAATGCATAATAAATTCAATGGAATTCATGGCCAATAAAATAATCCCCTTTTTATTTTATTATTATTTTATTATTATTTTATTGTTTTATTATTATATTTATTTATGTCCATAAATAAATATTAAATTTAATATCTATGATTTTCCCAAAATCATAATATTCAAACAATCATTAAACAAATCAATAGGATCACAATTTCCACAAAATAGCACATGATATTCGGATAATGACCAGAATTGCACAGTTTCCAAATAAATTCGATTAAATACTCATATGGCCTTCAAAAATTACGAAAGTTTACAGGGTGATAGCCAACACATTTTCGTGCACTTTTCATGAGAACTCTAAGCCAAATTATTTTTAAATTAATTTATACAACCCCACGAAACTTCTGGAACCACTACCGCGTCGTCCAGAACACACATCTCCGAAATTTTTAGATTTCACCCATCTATTCTCTTTCGTTTCCTCTGAAATTTGAGTATGTTATGTACCAAGGTGTCCTTTACAAGTTTCATGAAGAGATCTAGGTCAAATAACCAAATTATGGTCACCATTTAAGTCCATGAAGTCTCGGGTGTCTCGGAATACTTCACCAGAACCATCGTTTCCAAGATCTAGCCGATTCACCAAGTTATACTTGTTATTTTTGCTTCAAATTTGAGTATGTTGTATTTTAAGGTGTTACCTACAACTTTCATGAAGACATAAAAGTCAAATATTCAACATAAATCAACATGCAAACAAGAATCTAGCAAGAGGTCAGTGGAAACTTCACAAATCTAGGTTCTCCGTATAATAGAACTTTAACCCCTCATATCTCCATCACTTCCCACGAAATCTCAGTATGTTATATTACAAGACGTTAGCTACAACTTCCATGAAGACATTGAAGCCAAAATCGGACTCCAAACACACATGCAAGCTCAAACAAGCTACTGACTCCCACACACCGAACAAGAACAGTCACACAGTTTGAGAATAACCAACTCTTACCTCGGTTTTTCGCACAAATAACACCTAAAATCGAACATGCAACCAACAAAAAAAACATGCAAGAGAAGTTAAGGACTCCACTTGCCTCTAAGATGAGCAAACCACGGCGAACGGCGGCGGGACACGGCTATCGGACGGCGAACGAACGGCAGCACCCCTCGGCTCCGCCTCCTTCCCCTCTCGGTCTCTCCCTTTCTCTCGAACTCTCTCTCTCTCTCTCTCTCTCTCTCACCCTCTCTTTGGACGAATGAAGCAAAGAACCCGGCCATCTCTCTCTCCTCATCCCTTTTATACTCCCCTAATCGCATGATTAGCAATCATGAGATTGCCTACAAACCCACGAATACATGGCATTCCCTTGCCACTTGTCACATTGGGTTTTCTTTTTAAATTTGATTTGGGCTTGGGCTTAGGCCCATCCGGCCACTCCCCTTGGGCTGGTCAAATCCTCTTCTTGGTCTCTAATGGGCCGACTAGCTTGGCCCACCAAGCTTTAGGCCAATGGGTCCAAGGTCCATTCGTATTTTAACCCTCTTTTTCCTTTTTTTTTTTTTTTTTTTTGAAATTCCTTCTATAAATATTTCTAAATTTCAATTTTTAATCTTGGCCAAAGCCTTAGGATATTTTTGCTCATTGAAATTTAAATCATATGGCCAAGCATAGATTATTAATCTTATTAAATTTAAATTTCCACTATCACAAGCACAAATCATCAAATTAAAAGACTAATGGCTAAAACATAGGCCATGGAAATTCTATCACCTAATTAAAGACTTTAACACACCTTATGGCTCGGCTTTGAATTTCTGGGATGCCACACGTGTCGCCTTTGTGGGAGACGACATGGGTCGCCACCATGCCCAGCTAGGATGAGTGCGTGTTATGAATGTGGCCAACAGGGCCACATAGCTAGACATTGTCCCAAGAGGCCAAGGGGACAACCGCAGCTACCACCACCACCACCACGAGGACAGATTGGAGGGTATGCCCCTCAGAATGTGCCGCAAGGAGGATAGCAGAGACCTCCAGCTGAAGGCACGATTTATGCAATCACACAAGGTCAGGCGGAAGCTGCGCCTAACGTGATAACATGTATGGTTTCGCTCAACGACCAACCTGCTTATGCTTTGTTTGATCCGAGAGCAAGTCACTCATTTATTGCCGAGCAATATGTTAAGTTGATACGAGTCAGTCCTATATTATTGGAGTCGGCAATGTGCATATCTACACCCTTGAAAGATAAAGTTATTACTGCTTTGGGTTGTTCGGGGTGCAAGTTAGTGATTGGTGAGCGAGAGGGGAAAATAGATCTTTTAGTCCTAGCCATGTATGACTTTGATTTAATAATTGGCATGGACTGGCTCACAAAGCAAAGAGCTAAAATGGACTGTTATCGTAAAGCGATTCAGTTTGACCCGATAGAGGGTGAGAGCTTCGAGTTTGTTGGGAATCGAGGAGGACCCACGGTTTCCTTAATCTCGTCACCAGAGGCAACTCGTCTATTAGACGAGGGTTGTCAAGGTTACCTGGCAACTGTCGTGGATACGACAGTTGAAGAGCTGAAAGTGGAAGACATTCCAGTAGTTGAAGAATTTCCAGATGTCTTTCCAAAGGAATTGCCAGGTTTACCGCCAGAAAGAGAGATTGAATTTGTGATTGAACTAGCACTGGGGACAGGGCCGATCTCAAAGGCACCGTACATAATGGCATTGATAGAATTGAAAGAATTGAAAGTACAGATGCATGAATTATTAGACAAAGGATTTATTCGTCCTAGCGCATCACCTTGGGGAGCGCCGGTATTGTTTGTAAAGAAGAAAGATGGTTCATTACGTTTGTGCATCGATTATAGACAACTCAACCAAGTGACCATTAAGAATAAGTACCCACTCCCAAGGATTGATGATCTATTTGATCAGTTACAAGGAGCATCAATGTTCTCGAAGATTGATTTGAGGACGGGATATCATCAGCTGAGAATTAAGAAAGAGGATCTTCCTAAGTCAGCATTTCATACTCGGTATGATCACTATGAGTTTACAGTGATGCCATTCGGGTTGACGAATGCTCCAGCTGCCTTCATGGATATGATGAACCGAATATTCAAGGAATATCTAGATCAGTTCGTGATCGTGTTCATTGATGATATCTTGGTTTATTCGAGAAGTGACGAAGAGCATGAGAATCATCTGAGATTAGTACTCCAGACTTTAAGGACGCATCAGTTGTATGCTAAGTTTAGCAAATGCGAGTTTTGGTTGACTCATGTTGCGTTCTTAGGTCATGTGATTTCCGGAGAAGGAATCTCCGTCGACCCGAGCAAGATAGAAGCCGTGATCAATTGGCAGAGACCGACATCAGTGACAGAGATTAGAAGCTTTCTGGGATTAGCAGGTTATTACAGACGGTTTGTAGAAGGTTTCTCAGCGTTAGCATCGCCTCTAACTAAGCTCACGAAGAAAGACAAGAAGTTCATATGGACAGACAAGTGCGAGCGCAGTTTTCAAGAGCTGAAAGAAAAGCTGACTACCGCACCCGTGCTGATGATTCCATCTGGTCCTGGAGGATTCGAGATTTATAGTGATGCGTCATTTAGAGGGTTGGGTTGCGTGCTAATGCAACATGGCAGAGTTGTTGCATACGCCTCCCGCCAGTTGAGACCTCATGAATAGAACTATCCAATGCATGACTTAGAACTCGTAGCCATTATCTTTGCCCTGAAGATTTGGAGACACTACTTATGCGGAGAAAAATTTCAGATCTTCACAGACCACCAGAGTCTTAAGTATTTGTTCTCTCAGAAAGAGTTGAACATGAGGCAGCGTAGATGGATGCAATTGCTGAAAGACTACAATTGTGATATTTTATATCACCCAGGAAAGGCGAACAAGGTCGCCGATGCTTTAAGTCGGAAGTCTTTAGTGGCTCATATACTGATTAAGGAGTGGAACTTAATCGAGAGAGCTCGGGATTCGGTATTCAAATTTGAGGTAGGCCACCTCTCGAGTTTTATGGCCGCCCTCAGAATTGAACCAGATGTCCAGGTTAGAATCAAACAACTCCAACCGACAGACCCAGATGTATAGAGAATTCTTCAGGAAGACGCAAAGAAAAGAAAGGCTGATTTTCAAATTTCTGATGACGGGACACTAAGATTCCAAGGACGATTGGTTGTACCTGACGATGTAGAGCCTAGAGAAGAAATTTTATCTGAAGCACATCGTAGCAGTTACAACATTCATCCTGGAAGCACTAAGATGTATCAGAATCTACGTCAACATTATTGGTGGTCGGGTATGAAGGCGCACATCGCTAAGCATGTCGCCAAGTGTTTGACATGTCAACAAGTAAAAGCTCAGCACTGCAAGCCAGGAGGACTTCTGCAACCTCTCGCAATCTCAGAGTGGAAATGGGAACATATCACAATGGACTTTGTGACCGAACTACCGAGGAGTCAAAGAGGAAATGATTCAATTTGGGTGGTAATTGACAGGTTGATGAAGTTGGCTCACTTTATTGCAGTTCGAAAGGACCTCAGTTTGGATAGGCACGCAGACCTATATATGCGCCAAGTGGTTCGAATGCATGGAGTGCCAGTTACGATAACATCTGATAGAGACCCGAGATTTACTACTGCTTTTTGGAAGAGCTTGCAGAGTGCCCTTGGTACAAAGCTTCAGTACAGTACGGCATATCATCCTCAGACAGATGGCCAGTCCGAGAAGACAATACAGACCCTCGAGGACATGCTGAGAGCATGTGTTATAGACTTCAAAGGAAGTTGGGAAGATTAGCTTCATTTGGTAGAATTCGCCTACAACAACAGTTATCAACAGAGTATTCAGATGGCTCCTTTTGAAGCACTGTATGGCAGAGCGTGCAGAACTCCAATATGTTGGGATGAAGTCGGGGAAAGAAAGATAACAGGCCCAGAGTTGGTTCAGCAGTCAGTAGATGCCATGGCAGTGATCAGAGACAGATTAAAGACAGTGCAGAGCGGGCAGAAAAGTTATGCAGATAAGCGTCGAAGGTCTTTGGAATTCCAAGTTGGTGATCACGTTTTTCTGAAGGTGTCACCAATGAGGGGAACTTCGCGCTTTGGTAAGAAAGACAAACTGAGTCCGAGGTACGTAGGTCTATTTGAGATTCTTGAGAGAATCGGGACCTTAGCGTATCGTCTTGCGTTGCCGCCAAGATTGGCGCAAGTGCATGATGTCTTTCACGTGTCGATGTTGAGAAGTATGAGCCTGACCCGACCCACGTGCTCAATTTCGAGGAATTGGACGTGGATGACCGTGTGTCATACGTCGAAAGACCGGTCCAGATTATCGATCGCAAAGAGCAAGTTCTGCGTACAAAGACTATTCCCTTAGTCAAAGTGGTCTGGCAACACCACGGTACAGAAGGAGCGACATGGGAGACTGAGGAGTCAATGAGAGAATTATACCCCCACCTTTTTGATCAAGTCTTGTAAGGTTTAAATTTCGAGGACAAAATTTTTATAAGAGGGGAAGAGTTGTGACATCCAGATTCTTCGACCCTGTCTTCTACTGAATAAATCGGGCATTTCGTTGACGCGTCTATAGGGTTATTCTCAGAGCCGATCACTATCGAGATAACTAGACTATCTGGGGAAATTATTAAGGAATTTTAAGGCAATAGACTTAAGAACTCGATCATGAATCGACTCCTTGACCGTGTCCATCTTTAGAGGTCAGTACGGCACAATTAAAAATCGATTTGAAATCAGAGATAGACTGGATCGATAGAGATATGTGACTAATCGTGGGTGACACCACTGAATTAGAAAATTCTCGTCGGCCAACATTAGACTGATTTTCTTACTGTTTTGGTACCCTGTGTCCGTAATTGAATTCTCGAGATTTTCATGACAATCAAGAGTTGCCATTGAGTCGAGTGGGTTCATAGTGGCTCGAAGAAAATCGACCACGGGTCATTTGCCTTAAAAAGTTCTGAAAACTACCCGATAGTCTAGGTCACGCTAAAAACGCGCCGAATGAAAATTAACCGCCAATTCGAGTCCGATTTCAGAAATTTAAGTTTTGGCCATGTCACAATAAATTTTAGGAGCATCGACTCGCCTCTCGAGAAAATTTTTCGACAACCGACACTTTTTGGGAAAAAGTCGTCGCTGGGTTGTTTTTGTGCAGAAAATGCCGAAGGTGGTTTTCGATTGCGGAATTGAGAAGTGTGAGGGATTATTGGATGAAGAAAATTATCAATTGAGGCATCCACAAGTCAAGTGATATTTGTTAAAGTCATTTGAGATTTATTCAAGAGAGAAATTGAGTTCATTTAAGCCAATCCTCCCCCAAATTCGTGTACCCCCACCTAGCCACAACATTTGGACCATTTTGGCTTCTAGAAGAGTGCATGAGTGGTCCATTGTGAGCCAAGGAATCTATACATGGCTAAGAATGAGTTTTTGGGAGATATTTGTGTGAGAATTAAAAGCCAAAGGGCCCCTCACTCATCCATATCCATTCTCTCTTTCTCTCACCCCTCTAACCGATTACACTCACTCCCCCATCTCTCCATTTTCCTCGCACAAAGCCGAGAACAGAGAAGCCTCGCCTGCACACCCATCTCCGCGCGCCCGAACTCCAAACTCGTTCGGTCCATCTTCTTGCCGTGAAGTCGCAAGAGCCACCGAAGCTGCCCACATCCCACCGAAGGCTACAAGCTTCTTCGTGTCTTCAATTTGCTGGTCAACATCTCCTTCCCCTGAAGAAGCCACACGTCCGCAAGCGAACTCTCCTCCACTGTCTTCTTCAACGAGCTGCCACGTTCGGTCAATCGTGGAACCTCTCCACCAGTTGGTTGACCGCAGCAGCCCATGCACGCACACAGACCAGTCACCAGCAACGCCAGCGAAGAAGGCCACCTCCACGCGTCTTTTTCTTCAAGCGCATGAAGTAGCCGCCTCATCCGTGAAGAACAAACCCCACCGAAGCCCCTGTTGATTTAATCCACCTCACGTGCCCACGATCCAGTCAACGGTGCCCTCTCCTCCACCGTTTGTTGACCGAAGTCCTCACGCCTCTGCCGTCCACGCGTCTGCCTCCGCAACTCCATATGCGGCCAGCAATTCCACCGAGAAACCAGTCCACGGGATTTCCAATCCAACGAAATCTTCAGCAGGATTAATCTCGATCATTGACTGCCGGTGCACTGCCACCGAGTCAGCCGAGTTTGGCCAGCGAAGCAGCGTCCACGAGCAGCTTCCGTCTTCAGTCTTCTCTTCAGTAGTCTTCGGACTATCTCCTTCGCAGTAAATTCGGCCCAGCAATCCATCTCCTCCAGCAGCTCAGCCCAGATGAATCCTGCAAGCCCAGCAAGCCAGTCCAGTATTCTGTTCAGCCCAAAGCCGAAGTGAACAGCTTCTTTGGGCCAGCAAATCTCATGAGCCCATCAGTTCAGCAAATTTTATTAGTCCAGTTCAGCAAAGCCCGTTTAGTTCAGTCCAGTTTGAGCAGACCCAAGCCCAAGAGCAAGCCCATTTCAGAGCAAGAACAAATCTCAGTTGGGCTGAGATTTGTTGGGCCTAAGCTTAAGGCCCAGTCCAAGTCCGCCGGTGTTGTCGAAAGTCCGATTTCGGCCGCCATCGCGCCGCCGTTGCAGTGATTCGGTCTCCGCTTTTGTCAAGTGAGTTTTACTCACTAAAGCTTTCTTAGTTTGCTAATTATACTTAAGGTTGGTTAGATTTAATTAAATGCAATTAGGTGGTTAGATTAGTTTAGGTCAATTAAATTAGAGACTTAATGATGCATGTTAGGTGGTTAGAAATAGACATTAGCAAGTAGACATGCCATGTTATTTATGGAACGAGTCTTGGTAATTTTCCGGGCTCGTCTCGGCGTCCCAATTCGGCATTACGAGCCTAAATTGGATTTTTTATAATTATTTATTTAATTTTCGAAATTAATTATTTAATTATTTATTTTTCCGGAAATTCAACCGGGATGGCCGGTGACCGGAATTTCGTGCTAATTGTCGTGGTGTAGTCCGTTTATTTATTTGAGCTTTATTTGGTGCTAAAGTAATTTATGAATGGATTTAAGGTTTATTCGTAAATTGAATCTGGAGAGGGTCGGGTGGGACCGTAAAGCCACTAGTTCTTGGGAGGGTCGGGTGGGACCGTAAAGCCAATAGTTCTTGAGAGGGTCGGGTGGGACCGTAAAGCCACTAAATCTAAGGAATTGCTTAAAGTAGGATGAACGACCCAGAAAGGGTCCGACTGATATGAAATCGACTAAATCGATTCGATCGATGCTTCGATCGGTGATGTGATTGTTTGAATGCCTATTGAATTGTACTAATATGCAGATGGAATCTGTGGCCAAGGTAAGTCCTCCAACTCGTGCCATGTTTAGGCAGCCTATAGTGTATTGGCTTACTAATCGAGTCTTAGGGGGTAGGACTCGCTGAGACGTGGTCTCATTGGTTATTGAATAACCATTTCAGGACCCTAAGGAGAAGCTAAGGAAGAGGAACCTGAAGGGGAGAAAGACTTTTGAAGAAGAAGATGATCCAGAGAGGGATCTTGAATATAAGCCAGATGTGGACTGAAATCCCATCCCTTTTGTAAACCCTGTCTTAGCATAGATAGGTGTGAGACAAGTATGTTATGAATAGTATTGTAAATATACTATGAGTTGTGCTGTTAAAGAAAGTGTGGTTGTGAATTTCAATATGAAAAATATGGCCTACTTTCCTATCTCATTGTTTTGTTTTATTGTCTGGGGATTTATAACTGCTTCTGCATATGCTTAATAAAAAGAAAGGGTCGTCGATACATAGTCCTGTGATATCGCATTCTAAAATCGACCAAGTAGAAGGATGTGCGCGCGTCCGAGGATCAGGGCGTGACATGTCCCCAAGCAAGAAAAGGTCAGAACTGTCTAATTCATCACATTGAAAGTGAAACTGGAATTTCTCTTGAAAATGATGATATTAAATCCTTATTCTCTGTTGATGAAGAACCGTTTGAACAAACTCTTCGTGTTATTCCTTTTTATCAAACTTCTAGTGAAATTGAATTAGACTTAGATTTTGAAGATATTTTTCATATATCCCCCCCACATCTTCAGAACAAACTCCTGACATATTTTCAAGCTAAACCCATTGTCCCCATTTCCCTGTAAAAATTCTCACCTCAAAATTTGCCAAGCCAATCACTATTATTGCTCTCATTGTTACTGGAGCAAGTTGTTCCATTCTGGATACTATAGTTCTGCCTGAAGAATATTAGACTTCCTATGTCCGATATTTTAACTCTGCCTCTAGACACTTTATCCACAAATGTTAGAACTACTCCCATAATCGTCCAATTCTTTCCTCATTGTTCCATAACCACAAAAATCTTTGGATCCAGTCTCCCCAATAAAGATTTGATAATTGGATGGGACATTATGACTCAAATTTGTCAACTTCGTATCATTCCTAGAAAAGATCTTAGGTATAGAGACCAATTCTCTGAGTTTGTTAATATTCAGAGACTCTTTTCCATTCAAATGAGTCTATTAGACCCAGTCATGCAGAAGTTGTTAGAATCTTGTTTAGAATCTCATTCTGAATTCACTCAGAAGTGTTCTCATCCCTTATGGGAAAATCTAAAGTTCTTTGTTCACCTTCCTTTCAAAAATAAAAATAAAAATGAAGCCATCATTCCAACCAAGGCGAGTCACATGGGAATGAAACCAGAACACCTGGTTCTGGCTCAAAGAGAATGTTCAGAACTATTGCAACAAGACCTTATTGAAATCTCCAACTCCCAATGGGCTTGTGAAGCTTTTTATGTCAATAAGCGTGCCGAGCAAAACAGAGGAAAAATGAGATTGGTAATCAATTATCAACCTCTCAACCTTTTTCTCCAAGATGATAAATTCCCTTTACCCTCCAAAGACTCCCTTTTTACTGGTCTAACCAAAGTTTATATTTATTCCAAATTCGACCTCAAAGCTGGATTTTGTCAATTGGGCATCCATCCTGAAGACATATCCAAAATAGGATTATGTATTCCAAACTAGTACTTCCAGTGGAAAGTTCTTCATTTTGGCCTGAAGGTAGCACCATCCCTCTTTCAAAAGGCCATGTGTCGAATCTTCGAACCAACTTTGTCAAGTGCAGCAATTTACATTGACGATATCCTACTCTATAGCCCTGACAAGCAGTCGCACTGTCAACTTCTTGAGCAGTTTGCAGAAATCGTAAGGAAGTATGGCATTATGCTTTCTTAAAGAAAAATGAATATTGCCCAGATAGAAATTGAATTCCTTGGTATGCACCTCAACAAAGGTAATACTATCTAGGGCCACATATTGCTAAGGAATTATTGAAGTTCCCAGAAGATAACTTCACTACAAAGCAAGTTTAGCAATTTCTTGGGATAATTAATTATCTCAGGGATTTTGTTCCAAATATTGCAAATTTGCTGATCCCACTCCAGTCAATGTTGAAAAAGCATCCCCTACCTTGGGGAAAAGCTCAAACTAAAGCAATCATCGAGACAGCCATTTTGCTTGAAGAAATTGATGGTAAGAGACACATTTGTGCTCACAAAAGTGGAAAGTTTTCTCAATCTAAAATGCATTACCACTCCATTTTCAAAGAAATCCTAGCAGTAAAAAATGGGATCAAGAAGTTCGAATTCCATCTCATCGGCCATCATTTCCTAGTAGAATTGGACATGTCATCTTTCCCACAGATGACCAAGTTCAAATAGAAGTAGATCCCAAATTCTCAACTACTTCGATGGGTTGAATGGTTTTCAAAATATTCTTTTGAGACTTAAACATATTCCCGGAAAGAAGAATGTGCTTATTGACTTCTTGTCAAGGCCTAAGGCATAGCCGAAATCAACATGTACATTAAGAGACCTGCTTTCCATATGCTCAATCATGGTGTAAAATACAAGATAGAAAAGATCAGAGATTTGCCAAGCTGGAAGTATCCCTAGGAGATCATTGAACAAATCCAGAAGGACAGTCTCTCTAAGAATCTTGGAAACCTCATATGGTAATGCCATACAGATCTGTTCAAATTCAATAGAGGTTTGATTCTTTATCCTTTTGGTTTAAATTCAGATTATCCATTCATATATCCTCTTATCTAGAAGGAAGATGATTTTCCTGATCAACTCAAAACGTCTTTTAAGGCTGAGACCCCGAATTGGCTCAAGGAAATCTAAAAAGTTTATTTTTTTTCTCTTTTCCCCTTCATCTTCGACCTACGCTCCGCTCGGGCTTCGCCATCTCCACCGCCCAAGTTGGCGTCGCCACCGCCGTCCCTGAACCACCGCCCCACCATGGCCGCCACGGTCTTGGCAAAGCTTTTGAGCTCGTCGCCGGCAGCCATGGACGAGCCAAGACTCGAGCTCAAAGCTGTTGAGCAGTAAACCAGATTTGGAGATGTAGAGGAGCATTGTGGCAAACCAAATCTAGAGATGTAGAGGAGCGGTTGTCCATGGATGACTTCTCAATCTGCGGCAAAGCTATTGAGCTTGTTGCCAACAACCATGGACGAGCCAAGACTGGAGCTTGAAGCTTTTGAGCAGCAAACATATCTGGCTTGCTGCAAACCAGATCTAGAGATATAGAGGAGCAGTCGGCCATGGATGGCCTCTCGGTCTACGGCAAAGTTGTTGAGCTCTTCGTTGGCAACCATGGACGAGCCAAGATCTGGAGTAGCATACCAGATCTGGAGGTGCAGAGGAGCGTTGCAGCAAACCAGATCCGGAGATAAACTCCACGTCCACTCTCTTCATCGTCTCGCTGGATTTGGAACTAAGGCATGGGTGGAGGAGACGGTCAAACTAGTTTGATGCGGTGCCGGCAACTCCAACTCCGCTAGTGGCGATGGTGGAAGGAGGGGCGGAGGTTGGGTTCTTGCGTGCAAATGGAAGAGGAGGAAAAGGGAAATCTAGGTGTTTTTAATTTAATTTTTTTAATGACACGTGTCAATTTTTAATTGGTTAATAGTACATTAACACATGCCACGTCAGCTAATGACGTGGCACTTATGAACCACTGAATATTTTCTCCCAAACTTGGGACTCGGGTTACACTCAAGACTTACTCTCAAATGTGGATTCATTATTTTCCTACAACTAATGGATTTCCATATTATTTGCAAAATACAGCCATACATACTTTGAAATTAAGTTATTTGTTATGCATCGGTGGTGCCAACGACAATATATTTTTGTCTTTGGTCTCTGTTCATTTCGGCATAAATAAACCAAGCGGTGGGAAAATATTAGGCAACGATGTTAGATGTGACACCCCGAACCCTTCGCAGATCGTCACTAGCGCCAATGTTACTCCTTATTACCTTTCTGTCTTTCTAAGATGCGTCGTAATTTATAGACACATTTTTTTTTAAAAACAACGGTCCCAGCGCGACTCATTAGCGAAAGCAAATTAAATATCACGTCTCTCCCCCTACCAACCATGATACAAATACACACCACTAAACATCAGGATTTTTTTTATAAACAAGCGACGACACTTTATTTACATATATTTTCAAGATGGGACTACTCTCGGGTCGGTACATCAAAAGGAAAAGCTAGGACTCAGCCACGTCCAGCCTAAAACCTCAAAAAGAACCCTCGACCCTCAACATCTCACGTGTACAATTCCCCCCCCATCATAAGTGTCGGCTAACTAACTCCCAAAAAGGATCCAGCTCCTACTCGTCACGTCACGTACAGGCCTCACACCCAACCCGGTGCATCAGGCAGTGGTGGTGGCAACATCCCTCGCATCGCTCCATCCCGATGAACATGTACGGATATAAACTCTTGAATAACAGGGCCCCTAGCCAGGCCCACATCGTACATCACTAGACAACGTACTCGAATAAAAGTCAGTCCGGGAACAGAGGGACAGTCTATCTCAGCACACTCGACCTCTACATCGGATGGTATCCTGTAAAATGTACCCCGCGTGACGGCAGGAAGCGGCATACTGCTAATCTGAAATGTTATCCCCAAAAGGGGTGAGTATAACCACTCAGCAGATAGGGAAATCCAATAACAACTCAATGCATCAGGCAGATCATACATGCATTGCAGGCGTTACTTACCTTGAAGCCATGCACATACTATCATGCATCATCATATCAATTTATAACACATACATGTGTATCATCATCGTATCATACATATCACCATCATCATGACATCATCACATTACACATGTCATATCATATATCGTTATCATTATCATCGCCATGCATATCATCATGCATATCATATCATCATCATCATCTTGCATATCATCATGCATATCATATCATCATCATCATCTTGCATATCATCATGCATATCATATCATGGGTGATCATCATTATTTCACATCACATATCATTATCATCATCATGGATATCATCATGCATATCATATCATCATCACCATCATGCATATCATATCATGGTTTAATTTCCACTTTTTACTTTTCAATTGATCACCACATCACCCATTTCTCAAATCATCAATTTCATCATCCCCTCGGGCAAAGACCTCCGAGGTTCCCCCGGCATTCAGCCTCCCGTGCCACCGGCATCCGGCCCCCACATTCCGGGCATCTCGCATCTCAACTAGCATCATGAGGCATTCCCTTCGGGCAGAAACCTCCGACAGGGCTTCCGGCCTTTACCCTTCTAGCCAGGCATCTCGCACCCCAACCCTGGCATCGCGAGGCATTCCCTTCGGGCAAAGACCTCCGACAGGGCTTCCGGCCCCCCACATTCCGGGCATCCCGAATCTCCTGGGAATTTCGGCAATGTATCTCTATACATTCCGAGCATCATCCGCCATCACAACCATCTCCTCATTTACCATCATCCATATTTACCAGTATTTTATTCACATTTTAACATGGCACATGGCATGATATCAAACAAATCATACTAGGCGTGACATTCACACATGCATTGATTCAATTGCCATACATATGCCAAGACCTTATTCACATGTGCATCTCAATTCAATATCATAGACATATCAAGGCTTTATCATATGTGCACCTCAATTCAATACCATAGACATATCAAGGCTTATTCACATGTGCATCTCAATTCAATATCATAGACATATCAAAGCTTTATCATACGTGCATCTCAATTCAATATTATAGACATATCAAAGCTTTATTACACATGCAACATGAATTAATTGAATGGAATCTATGGCCAATGAGATAATTCCTTTTTATTCATTTATTTATATTTATTTATTTATATTTATTTATTTATTTATTATTTTATTTATTTTATTTTTTAAAATAACTATAAATTCCCAAAATTATCAAAATTCAAGAAATTATTAAACAAACCCATAGGATGATAATTACTTGCAAAATTCATGGCCAAATTGAATTTTTACAAAACCTCATAATTTTCCCAAACATCCTATGCTTCTCGGTTGAAACCAAAATGCACGGTTTCCGAATAAATTAAATTAAAATATCCATATGGCCTCCAAAAATTATAAAATTTTACTGGATTATAGCCAAGAAATTTTCGTACAACTTTCATGAAGAACTGCAAGCCAGATTACTTATATATTATTTTATGCAACCTTTACCGCATCGTCCAGTGCCTCCATCTCCGAAATATTAATATTTCACCCATCTATTCTCTTTATTTTCCTCTGAAATTTGGATATGTTATGTATCAAGGTGTTCTTTACAAGTTTCATGAAGATATCTAGGTCAAATAACCAGATTATAGTCCTCATTTTAGTCCTTTAAGTCTCGGGTGTCTCGGAATACATCACCAGAATCATCGTCTTCAAGATCTAGTCGATTTACCAAGCTATAATTGTTATTTTCACTTCAAATTTGAGTATGTTGTATTTTAAGATGTTCCCTACAACTTTCATCAAGAAATCAAAGTAATATTCTCAACAAAAACCAACATGCAACCACGAATCCAGCAAAAGGTTAGTAAAAACTCTCCAGATCTGAGGTCTCCGTAAGATACGACTTTAACCCCTCAAATATCCATAATTTGCCACGAAATCTCAGTGTGTTATAGTACAAGATGTTAGCTACAACTTTCATGAAGACATCGAAGCCAAAATCTGACTCCAAACACACATGCAAGCTCAAACAAGTTACTGACTCACACAACCCGAGCAAGAACAGTCACACGACTTAAGAACGAGCCAACGTTACCTCGGTTTTTCTCACTTAAAATACCTAAAATCTAACATGCAATCAACAATACAAGCGTGCAAGAGAAGTTAGAGGACTCCACTTGCCTCTAGGACGGACGAATGACAGCGTACGGCGGACGGACACGGCGGTTTCCCTCCTCCTCTCTCTCGCACACCTCTCTCTCTCTTCCCTTCTTATTTCCCCAATTTCATGATTAGCAATCATGAGATTGCCTAAAAACCAACCAATGCATGGCCTTCCCCTTTGCCACTTGTAACATTGAAATTTTAAATTGAATTGGGCTTCTTGGGCTTGGGCTCCTTTATGGCCGGCGATCACTTCTCTTGGGCCTCTATTGGGCTGGTTGACTTCCCTCTTGGGCCGCTCATCTTGGCCCATTAAAGGCTTAGGCCAAATGGGCTTAAGGCCCATTCGAAAATTAACCCCTTTTTCCCTCTTTTTTTTTTTTTTTTTGAATTTCTTCTATAAATATTTTTAAATTTTAATTTTCATCTTGGCCAAAGTCTTAGGGCATCTTGTCTATTGAAATTTAATTTATAAATCTTATGGCCAAGCATAGATTATTAATCTATCGAATTTAAATTTTCACAATCATATGCACAAATCATCTAATTAAAAGACTAATGGCTAAAGCATAAGCCATGGAAATTTTTATCACCTAATTAAAGACTTTAACACACCTTATGGCTTGGCTTTGAAATTTGGGATGCCACATTAGAGCACAATCCAAACGCCTGTGATTATCTGGGAGCAACAATCTGCACAAGAAACCTCTCTCTCCCTCTCAATAAGGGAGACTACTCAAAATTCTAAACAATTTTAATTTTTCTAAATGCATTACACAACAGAAAGTACAATCCTCCTCAATGACCAAAAGAAAACTCCCGTGCCTCAAGGACAAAATGTCTGCATTGCTACAGTTTAAAGAGAGATATAACAAATACAACAAATTAATTTTAAGTCGGGCACCTCTAGGAAATGCTCTCTCTCAACTTGGTTGAGTTTTCTCTTTATCCTTAGGTGATAGTTGTTTCAATCCATCAAAATCCCAAATTACAAACCCTAGATCTGTAAATCATGGCAGTGGTCAGGCATACACCACCATATTAAAGGTTCTTATTTCTATTTTGTTTCATCTGAATGGCGTCCATGGAAGGAGGTGTTGTTGGGTTTTGCGTCACATCCTCTGATCCTCCTCTTTCTGGGTGACCCATGAATGATTGAAGCCTTGCGACGGTCTTTCAAACGCTTCAGATCCTTTTCCTGGCACTCATCCCAAGGTACGACCATTGTTCATCAGTGATTGTATAGTTGGAACTTTCCTGTGGCTGGAACTTTGAGACCCTAGGGTCTTGCGCTTCTTTCGGTGATTTTCGTGCATCTTACAGTGGGCATACCAGTTCCCCCCAGGCGAAATATCCTGCTTATTTTGCAATACACCTATTTTCAAAGTCACCTCTAGAGCTCCCTTCACTCCATAGCCAAAATACCATAGTGTTTTCTACAAGCCTAGAACTGGTGACAGGAAATGGCAGATAGAGGGGACAACCACCTTCATTTAGCAATGCTGTGTAGGAGAATGGGAGACCTGTGGTCCAAAGAAGACTTCACAGACCTAGGGGATGACATTCCAGAAGAAGAAAAACAACAAAGTGAGTTAACCCTGTACGGCAAGCTATATTCAAAGTCAAATGTTAATTTACAGGCTTTTAGTAACACTATGAAGAGAGCATGGAAAACAAATTTAGTCAAATGTGAGCTAATTGAACTAGGTTTCTTCTCGTTTATATTCCAATCTAGTGAAGAAAAAAGAAGGGTATTAGAATCGGGACTGTGGTCCTTTGCGACTAATCTATTAGTCCTTAAAGAGGGAGACCCAAACATACCTAAGCATTGTTATAAATTTACGCATTATGTGTTCTAGGTATATTTTATAGGCATTCCTCATGCTAGAGTTACTAAAGATGCCATATGCCTCTTAGTCTCTTGACTGGGGAAAGTTGAGGAGATAAAAATCGAGCCGAGAAGCACTAACTCTCGGAAAAATGGAAAGGCTAGAGTGTTGCTGAACCTGTCCAGCCCACTCAAAATAGGTACTGTGATAACCTGTGGGGACAAGAAATGGTGGATTGATTATAGTATGAAAGGCTTCCGCATTTTTGCTACTCTTGTGGTCGAATTGGGAATTATGCCAATTTTTGCACCGAAATACCCTATGAAGAAACTGGGCGAGCTCAGGATCAACTAGGTCGTTTTGGTTCGTGGCTAAAGGCGGAAGTTAGAGAAATCAATCCTTATTGGAAGACTTTTTACGGTAAACTTGATCTCTTGGTTTTAGAAGAGAGGTTGTAATGGAGACTTAAACATAGGTGCTTGAAACAACCATGGAAACAACAATAGAAGAACAAAATGCACTGGCAATTGTCCTTGTCCAGCCTGAAAAGACAGAACAAATGAGTATAATTAGAAGGCACAACTTAGATAAACAACAAACACTACTTCTCTCTCAAGCTGGGAACGAGATACCCTAATAAAATACCAAGAAATGTAAGGCGATATATAAAGCTCCTACGGCTAAAAAACAAAAGCGGGTCAGTCCCTATGAAAAGAAAACCTCACAGGAGCTTGTGGTAGATGAAAACCAACTTTTGGATGCCCCAATTCAATCATGGGAATGGGTGAGTACATGGGCAATGGTGGCTGGCCCTAATAAGCCACCAGGGCAAAGATAAAGCTACTAAGCTAGAACTGTCAAGGGCTGGGCATTCCCTTGATAGTCCAGCATTTCAGAGCCTTAGTGGCTCAAGAGAGGCCCAACCTTGTGTTCCTCATAGAAACAAAAAATCAGAATACTGTTATTGAGAGAGTGAGGAAAATGACTCATTTCAAAAATTCTTTTATTATTGAGTCAGTTGGCATAGCTGGAGGCTTAGCATTAATGTGGGATGAGGAGGTTAAGGTGGAAGTGGAGGGAAGTTCTGGAGAGCTCATCAATATAAAATGCAAGGATCTTAATAGCGGCGACCTTATACGAATATCCTTTTTACATGCACTAACAAATTTTCAAGAGAGACTGAGACTATGGCATTTAGTGAAAGATAACAACTACTCCAATCCTCTCCCATGGTTATGTATTGGTGATTTCAATGAAATACTTTACCATAGGGAAAAGGTTAGGTGTAGGGAGGCGGACCGATACATAATCGCGGCTTTTCAGGGGTTCTTGGATGACTGTTCTCTTATAGATATTGAAGCAAGGGCTGTTGTCACGCCTCGATCCTCAGGCATGCGCACATCTCTTACCTTTGGTCGATTTTAAAATGCGATATCCCAGGACTATGTATCGCCGACCCTTTCATTTATATATGTACATGCGGAAGCAGTTATAAATTCCTAGACAATAAAACAATAGGATAGAAAAGCATGCCATATTTTTCATAGTGAAAATTCACAACCACACCTTTTTCCACGCATCTCATAGTATTCTACAATACTATATATACGTAAGTTTGATCTAACATCTATTCACATACAGACAACGTCTGACAAGACAGGACCGGATCTCAGTCCTCATCCGGGTCGTACTCGGGGTCATCCTGGGGGTCATCCTCCACGTACTTCTCTTTGGGTTCCTCATCAGGGATCTTTTCGTCAGATTCGTCCTCCTTAGGCTCCTCATCCGGGTCCTGAAATGGTTATTCAGTAACCATTGAGACCGCATCTCAGCAAGTTCTACCCTCTAAGACCCGATTAGTAAACTAATACACCTTAGGACTACCCCTATGCACAACAAGAGTCAGAGGACTTACCTTGGCCTCAGATTCCACCTACATATTAGCACATATCAAATAGGCACCCAAGTAATCACATCACAGATCGAAGCATCGATCAAATCAACCTAGTCGATTACATGCCAACAAGACCACTCACGGTCATTTCCATTCAATCAATCAATTCACAACATTAGATCAAAGCAATGATCAATCGACTTAGTCGATTACATGTCATCACGACCCATGCTTGGTCGGCACATTCAATACTATCTATAAGTCCGACCATAATCTAGGACTGCTCACTCTAAGCTGATATATAGATAGTATAGCTCGCCCAAAACTGATAATATAGTATACTATGTATATGCTCGCCCAAAGCTAATAGAGTAGGGCCCCTAGGCCAATTTAGTATACTATATATGCTCACCCAAAGCTGATAATAAAGTATACTGCTCACCCAAAGCCGACATATCGCCCGTAGGTCAATATAGTATACCGGTATACTGCTCACCCAAAGTTGACATTTCGCCCGAAGGCTGAAATAGTATACCCCCGATGCTCACTCTAAGCTGATAAAGTGTACTGCTCGCGCTAAGCTGACATATCGCCCGTAGGCTGATATAGTACACCAGTATACTGCTCTCGCTAAGCTGACATATCAGAGCTTGTAGGATAATATAGTATACTATCCGACCATTCAATCCATTCCATATAATCTCCAATAGTACACTTAGTCACAGAGCTCCTTTAATACTCTTGAGCGTCGTTTTCTCCAACTGCCATACCATCACTGATCATGTGCATTCTTTAAGGTGTCGTATTCGAGTGTGTGCGTGAAAGAAAATTTTCAAAGTCTGAAGCTCTTAGTTCTTTGCTGTTTCAATTTGTCGAGCTTAAACTATATTCAAAAGAGAGATCAAATACTTGTGAGATCTTGAGGAAGTGTAGTAGAGTCTCTACACTATGAAATCAAGGACGTGAGACTATAAAATCCCTTTTGGTTCTTAGTGGAATCCAGCTAGTGAGCTATCAGTGCAGGAGAGTGGACGTAGGCTTGGTCTCAGCCGAACCACTATAAACCTTGTTTCAAGTCTCATATAACTGTTTATAGTCTTTTATATCTTCAGTCTACTATTATCATAAAAGTCAAATTAAGTTGTTAAGTCTTGCAAAAACTTCTTTAACACCTATTCACTCCATTCTAGGTGTTCATACTAGCATTATCATTCTCAACCTGAAAAGAAGTTATCTCCATGGCTCTATCGATAATAACAATACCCTCTTCCAACTTACTCGTTTTGAAAAGCTCAATCTCAGTAACAATCACTTCAAGCACTCTCAAATACCATCCCGGATTGGAGATCTATCGAGATAGACTCATCTTGATTTTCTTTTTTCGTTTTTTCTGGTCGTGTCCCATCAGAAATTTTCAAGCTGAAGAGGTTGGTGTACCTTAACCTGTGTTGCAATCTGGATCCATATAATTCTACAAGTTTGTTGGAAATAAAAATGCCAGGCCTGAGAAGCCTAGCTCAAAATCTGACCAACTTGGAAGTACTTCTGCTAGGTGCCATCAACATGTCGTCCGAAGTGCCCAACACTTTGGCGAATCTATCTTCCCTCAGATGGCTGAACATGGATGTGTGTGACCCGCATGGTTTATTTCCATCTGCCATTTTTCATTTACCAAAGCTATGACTCCTTGGGGTGGGTTACAATAAAGCTCTCACAGGTCAATTGCCTGACTTTAACTCGAGTAGTCCTCTTGAAGAGCTCCGACTGCCAGCCACAAACTTTTCCCGGAGATACCCGCTTCAATTGGCAATCTTCGTTCCTTGCTGTCGCGACCTATTTTTCGGGTGCACTACCTAAAACTAGGTTAATGGACTACTAAGCCTTTAACTTAGCTTGGGCTCTCCCAAGCCTATACCAATTCGCGACTTAAGATTCAAGTTTTTTAACATGCAAAAGATTATTATCTAGGAGTCGCCATAATCGGTTTATGGTAGGTCGATTAGACACCTAACTAAAATAAAAGGAGATTTATTTTACTCCTACGAACCAGAGACTAAGGGTACGTGGACTTGGTTACACTAGAATTTTCTAATGCCCTTTCGGTACCATTTCTTTTTTAATTTTTCAAAATGTTTTTGCAAGCAGCTGATTTATTTTAACCTAAATTACTATCATGCAAATGTGGTGACCACTGGTGCTCATCCATTATTTAAAACATTCAAATAAATAAATTGCATCACACAAAGCAAGCAATCATTTTTTTTTTTTTTTGGATTTTCTTAAAATTTGGAGTTCTTTTATAAAATGCATTTTAAAACTAAATGACTTAATCTTATTAATATGCAAATTCTAATTAAATGAGACTATTATGCAAATTAATTAATCATGCACCTCATGACCTAATTTTACTAATGAACAAATTCTGATTAAATGCCTCTATTATGCAAACTAGTTAACATGCGCCTAGTATTTTTGTATTTTTGTATTTTTTTATTGGAATTCAGGATTTATGAAAACCCTAATTACTCTATCTAAAAAGGGATAATTTTATAATTTATTCTTAATTTGACTTAAACCCTATCTTATCTTAGAAAACTATTTTTTTATTTTAAAAAGAGGATGAGAATGTGAAAATGTGCCAATTATATCTAAGACTCTAAAAAAAAATATTTAAGTCTAATCCTAACTTTTTAAAAAAAATATATATCTAAAAATGCAGTCCTAAAATTATTTGAAAATGCAATCCTAGAAATATAATCCTAAAAATTTGATTAATTAAACCTACGTGTCTATTTAAACCCTAATGTCTTATGTGCTCAGCAATTTTTTGATTTTTTATTTTTGATTTTTTTAGTTTTTTAACTGAATAATTAAATTATGGTAAATCTAACAATTAATATAATCGGTAAATAAAGGATCAAAATAATCAAAAATAACCTATTGTCTTACAGGTTAAATTAACAATTATTTTAACCCTAATCATCACAACAACTTAAAATAATTAAAAATTTTGGTCCGAAGTCTTACGGACCAAATTAATAATTATTATGATTTAACAATTGAGATTCTATCAAAAAGCCCAGAAATTAAAAATAATTAGAAAAATGATCCGATGTCTCTCGGATCAAATTAATAATTATATTAATTCCGGACAAAATCCCTATGGATAATGCATACTAAATTCACAAATATTAACATCCACCATTACAAATTAAATAGCTAAACTAAAAATGCTATAAAAATGAAATAAGCAAAAATAACATAACAAATAGAATAAACTAAACTATAAAAGTAAAACAAAATAAAATAAAAAGAACTTGCAAACTACCTAAAGGGGGTAAACCGGAGGGGACGGCGCTAGGCGTTGGGGCTCGCGGGAGTGGCGCGAGGGGACCGGTGGTGGGCTGGAGCTCGGGTGGCAGCGGAGGGTCGCGGCGTGCAAAGGTGAGCGAACCAGCGAGGTGGCGGTGCGGAGGCGCGGCGCAGCTCATGGATTGCAAGATCGACGGGCGGCGTCGAGGCGCGGGCGACTAGAGGGGCTCGGGCTCTGCAAATCGCAGTGCGGCGTCGGCGAGGGGGGGATGGCGAAGCGGTCGACTATAGGGGCTGGCATCCGGTGGTGCAGCGATGGAGCTGCGCGGCTGCTGGCGGGCGAGTTTGGCGGAGCGGGTTGCACGGGCGTCGTGCGAGGAAGTGCGCGACGTATGATCGGCGGCGAATGCTGCAGATGCTCGCGAAGCGAGGGGTGGAGGCGGTAGCGGCGGGACGTTGTCGCAGCTTTGCGGAGAAGAACCCACAAAGAAGAGGTCCCTTTGGGAAAGACGACACTGCACGTTTCTTTTTTTTTTTTTTTTTTTTTCTTTCCTTTTCTCTTGACCTCACGTCTACTCGCCCCTTCACTTTTCTGCATAAGCTTTTTGTACTTTTTTTCACGAAAACAAAGACAAAAGAACTTTTTTTTTCCTTTGAATTTCGAAAATTGAACTCAAAAAAATGAAGGAGAAAACTTCCTCACTTTTGCTCTGAAATTATATTTTCAATTCACTTTCGATTTTTTTGAAAATCACCACCACCAGTCACGAAAAATGTAGCTCTCTTTTATAGTAATTTCAAACGGACTGCACTTTGTATGGTATTATTCGAGTTTCCATCTTTTGTCGCATTAAATCAAAGCTGCAAATAAAAGTGAGATTTCGCAATAAACTCAATTTTGCTCCGATTTATTCCGTTTTATAAAAATTCTTGCCCTTTGTTCGCTTGATTTTTCAATTGTTTCTACATTTATCAAAATCTGAATACTCATCAGAATTTTCAAACTTCCATGCATAATCAATCAAATCAATTTTCATCCCTTTTTTTCATTTTTTTTTTATTTTCAAAATGCAATTTTATTTTTCCAAAATTTGGTGTCAACAGCTACTCCTTTTTGAAGGTGAGCTTGTAGAGGTTGCCTTCAAAGACAAGTTGAGACCTAAATGTTAATTATGCACATATACTGAATGATTTTCTTTTTTTTCTTCAAGAAAATGAATGCCATTTTGAAATGAAATTTATATGATACATGGAAATGCTAATGCAAATGACAAAGGAACTTACCTGGACCTTCGAGGATGGTAGAATAACTCAAGATAGATTGATGTTACATGTCTAGGACCTATACCATTCTACGGTCGCCTAGTATGGCATTGTTTGGTTGTGTCTAGAACCCGTACCATTCTACGGTTGCCTGAATTGAGGTTGTCTAGGACCCGTACCATTCTATGGTCGCCTTGATGAAAAAATGATTTTTCAGGACCTGTACCATTCTACGCCTGAATTGAGGTTGTCTAGGACCCGCCTTTCTACGACGAAAAAAAGATTTTCAGGACCCGTACCATTCTATGGTCGCCTGAACTGAGGTTGTCTAGGACCATTCTACGGTCGCCTAAACGAAAAAAATGATTTTCCAAGACCCGTATCATTCTACGGTCACCTGAAATGAGGTAATTGCTTTTCTAGGACCTGTACCATTCTACGGTCGCCTTGACGAAAAAATGATTTTTCAGGATTCGTAACGTTCTACAGCCGCCTGAGTAAGTGTTGTCTAGGACTCGTACCATTCTATGGTTGCCTAAACTGGGGTTTATTTTTCAGGACCCGCACCATTCTACGATTGCTTGATGAATCTGGGAAAATTCTTTGGGGGGAACTCCATTGAGTGCCAGTGCTTAAAAAGGAATACCTGTACAATGACAAGTATTTAAGGTATGGATAGAGATAGACTTACCTGGTGACATCTCTGTTCCTTGGGGATATGTCTCCTGCAAAACACAATTGTAGGAAAGGCAATATGCATTCACAGACATGCATTAATTCAAATGAGGTTCATGCGTGATGATTTCTATCAATCTTGCATCGCCTAATTTCCATCGGGAAATATCTCAAAAGAATATTCCAATCTGAACACATGAGTGTCATGAATGTGTCAAATGAGGGATCTTTTGGTTTGAAAGAACTTTACACTCATCCTCATTAAAAATGGTCGTTTCATCTTGACCTTTAACGCAGGATTTTGACAATCACTCTATCTCACTGTCATCATGCTAAACAAGGTTTTGTGCAATCTCGCAAGTGGTACAACCTTACTAAACTGAGAGGTCTTTAATAGGGACTGTAATGTGGGCCTGGTCAATGGCTTAACAAAAGAGACTCTTTGAGTCGAGACTTTTGAAAGAATGAGTGATATTCTGTAATCATCTCTAGGTTTATAAGTCAAGAACCCTACAAAATGAGAAAGCAAGAATCTTGCTCACACTTCTTCGAGCGATGATTAAAACATGTGAACGCCTAGGTTAATTCAAGTGCCATAATCAAAAGAGACTTTGCAAGGGACGTAACATAGGCTTGGTTTATGGGTTGAGAAATGAAAGGATCATTAGGCTCAAAAAGTGTTTATGGGGGTTAAAGTTGGTGATCATCTCAACATTTCCACCACTTTCCTTCTCCATTGTCAAAGATTTTTTTTTCACAATTCCATTGATTGCAACAGCATTTAAGAGTTTTTTTTTTTTTTTTGGGGTACCACCTTGTTAGGGATACAACTCAAGTGTTTGATTTTTATTTTTGGGCATTGGCCTTGCTTTTACCAAGCACACTACTTTTTCATGCCCATATTTTGCACTTCTTCTCTTTGGACTTACATAGTATTCTTTTATGAGCATTTTAGACCATGCTACTTGAATGATTGTCTTTCATCTTGCCCTAGTGTGGGGGATGATCACCAACTGGGTTTACATAAAATAAATTTATAGGCTCAAGTTGGCTATGCAATGGATCAAAAAGTGTATAGGATAAAGAAAGAACTGCTCTTCGTCATCTTAAGGCACTTCAAATTACCGTAAGTTACACTGCAAAAGCGATATTCGAATATTGATGCAAGTGGGAGCAAGAAGATTCCTACCATTTATTTTGAATTTGTCCCAATGTGGGATGATTCTTGACAGGGATAATTTTTTAAAAATCTCCATAAGTGTATGGGGCTCAAAGGGGTTAAGCAATGGATCACATGTAGTGTTTAGGATAGAGAAAAGAATACCTCTCATCACATTGATTGACGTACTCTTTGCGAGATAGCCCTCTTCCTTGCGGGCATGGAATTTTTCACACAACTCATTGGGGGTTAGTGTATGAAACAGTGTATGGAACAAGGCTTGCCTTTCGTCATTCCAAAGTAACTCATTTGACACATTCAATTCATCTCACATAATTCATCAGGGAAAATATGCAAAATTTGCAACAAATTTGAACGATTCAACTCATTGAAGTAATTTACTCATCATAGAAATACTTGCAGTTCAAAACATGACATGACAAATTCTATCACAGATAATACTTCTTGACAACATCAGAATTAATTGGAATGGAACACTTATGACCATGCACTTCTGCCAAGATCAAGGCACACTCAGGAAGTATCTTTTTTTACCGCATACGGGCCACTGTAATTTGGAGCGAACTTGCCTCTAGACTCCGGAATTGGATTGGACCATTTCCACACCTTTACATGCTACAAGACTGTTTCTGAAACAAAAAGTAGATTGGTCAAAAAGACAAATAGAGTAAATTAAGTCTTATTTTTTTGAAATTTTTTTTGAAAAGCATTTGGAAAAGCATTTTTTTTAAACATTTTGACACGAGAAAGCATGATGAAGCCCAGGCCTCAGAATTCTCCTTGGATTTCCTTTTTTTTTATTTGTTGGATATCATCACCGGGCTGGTTTGGTATACCTCATCATGCCCTCAAATTAAAATTTGTAATTTCATTGAAATTCATCAATCAATTACATTTATTTGAATGGAAAAATGCAACACTTAATCACTGAAAAATATCTCTCTAGAAAATAATAGAAATTCCCACGTAGGGGAATATGCAAAAGCAATAAAAAAAAAAAGTTACTCTTGTGGGCCAAGGCCCATCTCTTCATGGGGTCTTTCATCAACAGCTCCTATGATGAGGTCGTCGAACAAGTTCATAACCCCTTCCAGCACATCATCTGGGTTCTCCATCTCCTGGGGTGTTGGCTTGTCCATGCCACCCCATCTATCATTCGGCTGCCCCAGGGTGTCCATCACATGCACCTTCAAGCTCTTGATTCGACCGGCGTCATGTTCCAAGATAGCATTCACCGTACCCTCATGCTCCGGTAACGGATTTTTTTGGACATTCGGCCGAGCAGTTTGAAACGAAAAAGCCTTCGTGTCCAAGAGGTTTTGAATCTTGTGCTTGAGGGTGAAACATTCATCAGTTGAATGCCCCAGTTCACCACTATGATAGGCACACTTCTTCATCAGGTCGTCACCTCGATTGCTTTCGCGGCTAGAACGCTTTGGTTCACTAGAAAGAAAGCCTTTCTTTCGGAGAATCACTAACACCTGAGATGGAGATCCAGGGAGAGGAGAGAACTGCCTTGTATTATATGCTTGGGCAAATGATTGATGACCAGCAATTTGTTGTTGCCTTTGATTCATTTGGATAGCCGGGATGCGATTAGTACCTTCTGGGCTATAGGTCACATTCACATCCTCAACAACTTCCTTATCTCTCTTGGCAAAGAATCTTTTAGTAGATGACTCAGAAAACCATCATTCCCTTATCCCCATCTCGATTTGTTCTCCTACAAGAATAAGCTGATTGAAGCTCTCGACATACGTATTGGCCATTCGGTTACGAAACTCAAATGGAAGGGTCTTCACGAACAACTTCATCAACTCCTTGTTGGTAGGCTCAAGAGTAATTTGAGCCGCTAGGTTTCTCCATCTCATAGCATATTCTTTAAATGACTCGCTCATTTTCTTTCCATCCGCTCTAGGTCTTCTCGGGAAGGCACGATGTCCATGTTGAACTTGTATTGTTTGAGGAATGCATCCACCACTTCATTCCAGGTTTCAAGAAGATTTACGTTCTTCATCACGTACCAGTTTAGTGCAGGCCCGGTCAAACTTGCATGAAACGATTGAATCATAAGGGGCTCATTTTTTATGTGCTGGGCCATGCGCACGTGATACATCTGCAAATGAGACTTTGGACAAGATGTCCCATCATACTTCTCAAATTTCAGCATTTTGAACTTGCTCGGCATTTTAACCTTTTCATAGACCGAGAGGTCAAATGGGAGTGAGCTTTGTGACTCCTGCAGTTGTCTCACTTTCTCCTCCAGCTTTGCAACGCACTTATCCTGATCTGTCTTAGGAACACTATCTAGCTTGGCCTTTCCAACAAGGACCATGTCGTCTTCCAACCTAGGCATTTCGTCATCATTCATTTGGGCTCTGTTCCTCGGGACTACTATCTCAGGGAGAGTGAGTGGAGGATTTGGATTCACCCGGAGGGATTGAAGTTGAGCTGTTATAAGCTACATGAGATAGCTAGCTGTTGGAGCTTGCTTCCACCATGGAGGACATGTGATCGCGCATCTCGCTTTGGTTGGCTTTGGCTGGCCATTTTAGCGTTTGATCATGTAATAATGGGAGAGCGCGGAGGATCCGTTATTACCTAAGGTGAAAAAAAGGTAATGTAAGAACCAATGATAGGAGAGAAGATGGCCCATGACAATGGTCTAATCGCCCGATTTTATTCAAAATTCACTAAAAACATTAAACCAAACAATGAACTAAGAATTGAAATTCAAGTCCCTAAACATTGAACTAAAAACATTGAATTAAAAATTGAAATCAAACTTCCTAGACATCGGACTAAGAATCAAAATTCAAAAGATCTCATTTTATATGCTTTCGGGATTTCAACGCCTTGCGAAGCTTCTTATTTTCAGCTTCAATCATTTCCACTTTCCGTTTAAGATGCTCAATTTGTGCTCGTTGAGTGGGCTTCTCAGTCACATCTGGCACCACTGGACGTAAGGTCGTAAGAATCCGGTGTTGTTGAATGTAGAATGCCGACGCATGGTGAAGTTCCTCTTCCCCTTTCAATCTTTTGGGCACCAAAATCTTCTATGGGTGGCATTCATTCCATGCGGCAGTGATCATCTGGATCTCGTTGAAGTAGTTATAGTCTGTTCGAACAAAATGAACCTGGAACATCTCTATCTTGAGTGGTGGAGGAACTTCCTGAAGAGCTTTGTACTGGCGGGCCACCCTATATGGGTAATAAGAAGTCGCACCAGAAAGACCCAGCAACGGGATGGGCTCATCATGCTTGTGTGAGAAACGAGCCTCCTCAACTCGGAACCATTTAGTATGCCATAGGAATGCCTTAGGATCAGGATTTTTCAAAAAAATTAATCCAACAAGCGTACTGTTTATTTGGAGAAAAATGCTCTAAGACCGCAAATTTTTGTATGGGGTGCCTAAAATCATCAATCTTAAATTGTTTCATGAGGTGCCCAAATCCTCTTATGTGGGAGAAAAACCATATTTGTAAAAGTTCAGGGAGGGCACACATGGTCTTTTCTTCATTTTGTTTGAAACCGTTTAATGACAAAAATGTTTCAGCTAAAACCATATTG